>JAASAO010002827.1:0-43788 GCA_017311375.1 Mytilus coruscus | reverse complement strand
GTCGAAATACTTTGGGAAGCCTTTGAATACTTAGTCATGGCCTTTGGAATTTCATTTGGAAGGGGTAATTTTAAGATAAGGTTACTGTTCAGGTTAAGATATTAAGTTATTGTTTAACCTTAACGTTGATTGATGGTTAGTTGGTTTGTTGACAATTCATATTTAAGGTACAGGTAAATTCAAGGTTAAAAAATTAAGTTCCGGTTAAGGTTAAGATTAGATTGAAGGTAATTTTTAACCTTAATGTTCATAGATGGTTAATTGGTAGTTGAAAATTCAGATAAATAGTTGCGGTAGCCTTGAGGTTAATTCAATGATAGATAAGGTTAAGGTGTAGGTTAAGGTTAAGGTTAATTTTTCGTTTAACCTTAAGTAATTTTTAAGCATATGATGGTTATTATTTAAATTTAAGGTTAAGGTTAAGGTTAAGGTTAAATTTTCGTTTAACCTTAATCTTTGTTTAAGCATGTGTTGGCTATTATTTAAGATAAGTGATAAGGTTAGGGTTAAGGTTAAGGTTAAGGTTAAGGTTAATTTTTCGTTTAACCTTAAGTAGTTTTTAAGCATATGTTGGTTATTATTTAAGTCTTAGGTTAAGGTTAAGGTTAACTTTTCATTTAACCTTAATCTTTATTTAAGCATATGTTGGCTATTATTTAAGATTAGGGTTAAGGTTGAGGTTAAGGTTAAGGTTAAGGTTAAGGTTAGTTTTTCGTATAACCTTAAGTAGTTTTTAAGCATATGTTGGTTATTATTTAAGTTTAAGGTTAAGGTTAAGGTTAAGGTTAAGGTTAACTTTTCATTTAACCTTAGTCTTTATTTAAGCATATGTTGGCTATTATTTAAGAGTAGGGTTAAGGTTGAGGTTAAGGTTAAGGTTAAGGTTAAGGTTAATTTTTCTTTTAACCTTAAGTAGTTTTTAATCATATGTTGGTTATTATTTAAGTCTAAGGTTAAGGTTAAGGTTAAGGTTAACTTTTCATTTAACCTTAAACTTTATTTAAGCATATGTTGGCTATTATTTAAGATTAGGGTTAAGGTTGAGGTAAAGGTTAAGGTTAAGGTTAAGGTTAATTTTTCGTTTAACCTTAAGTAGTTTTTAAGCATATGTTGGTTATTATTTAAGTTTAAGGTTAAGGTTAAGGTTAAGGTTAACTTTTCATTTAACCTTAATCTTTATTTAAGCATATGTTGGCTATTATTTAAGATAAGGTTTAAGGTTGAGGTTAAGGTTAAGGTTAAGGTTAATTTTTTGTTTAACCTTAAGTAGTTTTTAAGCATATGTTGGTTATTATTTAAGTTTAAGGTTAAGGTTAACTTTTCATTTAACCTTAATCTTTATTTAAGCATATGTTGGCTATTATTTAAGATTAGGGTTCAGGTTGAGGTTAAGGTTAAGGTTAAGGTGAATTTTTCGTTTAACCTTAAGTAGTTTTTAAGCATATGTTGGTTATTATTTAAGTTTAAGGTTAAGGTTAGGGTTAGGGTTAGGGTTAGGGTTTAGGGTTAGGGTTAGGGTTAGGGTTAGGGTTAGGGTTAGGGAAGGGACTTTGGCGAGATTCGTGCACCTTTGACTTCTGCGCATGTGTGCACCTTTTACTTCTGCATGCCTGAGGGTTTTGGTTTGGGTTTGGATTATAGTAAGGGTTTTCTATAAAAGTATACCTCATTTGCATATTG
The DNA here is from genome assembly GCA_017311375.1 of Mytilus coruscus. Taxonomy (NCBI): domain Eukaryota; kingdom Metazoa; phylum Mollusca; class Bivalvia; order Mytilida; family Mytilidae; genus Mytilus; species Mytilus coruscus. The sequence goes on along the minus strand of JAASAO010002827.1, from coordinate 42,108 downwards.
TGAAGTAGGGGAGATAATCCTATTTGGAATATAAGCAAATTTTTGTTTAAGCGTAGCTCTTTCGTTAGTGGTCCGATTTAAGAACTGTTAAGCGTTTTAGAAAGATAATTTAATTGCGCACATTTTGGTGTATTTGGGAATTCAAATGTAATAGGCCCTGACTTATGTGTTAGTACAACAGTCCAATGTGCTCCACCTAAGTAATTAAAAAAAGATAGCATAGCCTTCCATGAAGGAATTTAAGTGTGAAGTTGCAATATTTGTTGTATTCATCAATAGCTGGGGCCAGTATCAATTTGTTCTACCATTTTTGTTTTGATTGTCACGGTTGGCCAATACATGTCACGTGACATTTAAATTTATAGGGTTAGGGTTAGGGTTAGGGTTAGGGTTAGGGGTTAGGGTTAGGGTTAGGGTTAGGGTTAGGGTAGTGGACTTTGACGAGGGTTAGTGAGGTGCCCTTTTTCACTTCTGCGCATGTCTGCCCTTTTTTGTGACTGCGCATGCGTCAGAAATTTCCAAAAATATTTCTAAGTACAGAGTATGAAAAGTGCCTTTGACTTCAATCTTCAAACAGGTGTAGAATGGATTTGAATAGAGATATTTTCTTAAAGTTAACTGTTCCTAAAAGATGAAAAGGCGATCTAGAGGATGAAAACTTATTGGTATCACTGAAGTGTACGGCCGCACTTTCCGACCTCACTGAAGAAACGTTTGTGTGAGAGTGAAGCCTAACCCCGAAATTAACCCCAACTCCGAAACTACAAAAGATAAAGACTTGCGGTCTTCACCATGGGCTTAATTGTCAAAAAGTACTACCCCTAATGGGGCCGATTTTTGAACGTCAAGCCGATCGAAGCATAGGATCATGTTGAAATATTGAAAAAATCTACTTTGAAAAGTACCAAAAACCATAACCTGACCCCCACCCTCTAAAACTCTGATTTTGAGAAGTTCGTAAAAACTTAATACGAAAATCCAATCGGTTACACTCCTAGACTTACCCGTTCCAAGATAAAGTAAGGCCTTCAAAACAACGATTTTAACACATTTGGGGTTTGGGTCAGGGTTAGTGTTTGGGTTAGAGTCAGGGTTAGGGTCAGGGTCAGGGTTTGGGTCAGGGTTTGGGTCAGGGTCAGGGTTTGGGTCAGGGTCAGGGTTAGTGTTAGGGTTAGGGTCAGGGTTTGGGTTAGGGTCAGGGTTAGTGTTAGGGTCAGGTCAGGGGTAGTGAACTTGGACGATGGTAGTGGACTTTGACGAGATTAGTGAGGTGCCCTTTTTCACTTCTGCGCATGTCTGCCCTTTTTTGTGACTGCGCATGCGTCAGAAATTTCCAAAAATATTTCTAAGTACAGAGTATGAAAAGTGCCTTTGACTTCAATCTTCAAACAGGTGTAGAATGGATTTGAATAGAGATATTTTCTTAAAGTTAACTGTTCCTAAAAGATGAAAAGGCGATCTAGAGGATGAAAACTTATTGGTATCACTGAAGTGTACGGCCGCACTTTCCGACCTCACTGAAGAAACGTTTGTGTGAGAGTGAAGCCTAACCCCGAAATTAACCCCAACTCCGAAACTACAAAAGATAAAGACTTGCGGTCTTCACCATGGGCTTAATTGTCAAAAAGTACTACCCTAATGGGGCCGATTTTTGAACGTCAAGCCGATCGAAGCATAGGATCATGTTGAAATATTGAAAAAATCTACTTTGAAAAGTACCAAAAACCATAACCTGACCCCCCACCCCTCTAAAACTCTGATTTTTGAGAAGTTCGTGAAAAAACTTAATACGAAAATCCAATCGGTTACACTCCTAGACTTACCCGTTCCAAGATAAAGTAAGGCCTTCAAAACAACGATTTTAACACATTTGGGGTTTGGGTCAGGGTTAGTGTTTGGGTTAGAGTCAGGGTTAGGGTCAGGGTCAGGGTTTGGGTCAGGGTCAGGGTTAGTGTTAGGGTTAGGGTCAGGGTTAGTGTTAGGGTCAGGTCAGGGGTAGTGAACTTGGACGATGGTAGTGGACTTTGACGAGATTAGTGAGGTGCCCTTTTTCACTTCTGCGCATGTCTGCCCTTTTTTGTGACTGCGCATGCGTCAGAAATTTCCAAAAATATTTCTAAGTACAGAGTATGAAAAGTGCCTTTGACTTCAATCTTCAAACAGGTGTAGAATGGATTTGAATAGAGATATTTTCTTAAAGTTAACTGTTCCTAAAAGATGAAAAGGCGATCTAGAGGATGAAAACTTATTGGTATCACTGAAGTGTACGGCCGCACTTTCCGACCTCACTGAAGAAACGTTTGTGTGAGAGTGAAGCCTAACCCCGAAATTAACCCCAACTCCGAAACTACAAAAGATAAAGACTTGCGGTCTTCACCATGGGCTTAATTGTCAAAAAGTACTACCCCTAATGGGGCCGATTTTTGAACGTCAAGCCGATCGAAGCATAGGATCATGTTGAAATATTGAAAAAATCTACTTTGAAAAGTACCAAAAACCATAACCTGACCCCCCACCCCTCTAAAACTCTGATTTTTGAGAAGTTCGTGAAAAAACTTAATACGAAAATCCAATCGGTTACACTCCTAGACTTACCCGTTCCAAGATAAAGTAAGGCCTTCAAAACAACGATTTTAACACATTTGGGGTTTGGGTCAGGGTTAGTGTTTGGGTTAGAGTCAGGGTTAGGGTCAGGGTCAGGGTTTGGGTCAGGGTTTGGGTCAGGGTCAGGGTTTGGGTCAGGGTCAGGGTTAGTGTTAGGGTTAGGGTCAGGGTTTGGGTTAGGGTCAGGGTTAGTGTTAGGGTCAGGTCAGGGGTAGTGAACTTGGACGATGGTAGTGGACTTTGACGAGATTAGTGAGGTGCCCTTTTTCACTTCTGCGCATGTCTGCCCTTTTTTGTGACTGCGCATGCGTCAGAAATTTCCAAAAATATTTCTAAGTACAGAGTATGAAAAGTGCCTTTGACTTCAATCTTCAAACAGGTGTAGAATGGATTTGGATAGAGATATTTTCTTAAAGTTAACTGTTCCTAAAAGATGAAAAGGCGATCTAGAGGATGAAAACTTATTGGTATCACTGAAGTGTACGGCCGCACTTTCCGACCTCACTGAAGAAACGTTTGTGTGAGAGTGAAGCCTAACCCCGAAATTAACCCCAACTCCGAAACTACAAAAGATAAAGACTTGCGGTCTTCACCATGGGCTTAATTGTCAAAAAGTACTACCCCTAATGGGGCCGATTTTTGAACGTCAAGCCGATCGAAGCATAGGATCATGTTGAAATATTGAAAAAATCTACTTTGAAAAGTACCAAAAACCATAACCTGACCCCCCACCCCTCTAAAACTCTGATTTTTGAGAAGTTCGTGAAAAAACTTAATACGAAAATCCAATCGGTTACACTCCTAGACTTACCCGTTCCAAGATAAAGTAAGGCCTTCAAAACAACGATTTTAACACATTTGGGGTTTGGGTCAGGGTTAGTGTTTGGGTTAGAGTCAGGGTTAGGGTCAGGGTCAGGGTTTGGGTCAGGGTTTGGGTCAGGGTCAGGGTTTGGGTCAGGGTCAGGGTTAGTGTTAGGGTTAGGGTCAGGGTTTGGGTTAGGGTCAGGGTTAGTGTTAGGGTCAGGTCAGGGGTAGTGAACTTGGACGATGGTAGTGGACTTTGACGAGATTAGTGAGGTGCCCTTTTTCACTTCTGCGCATGTCTGCCCTTTTTTGTGACTGCGCATGCGTCAGAAATTTCCAAAAATATTTCTAAGTACAGAGTATGAAAAGTGCCTTTGACTTCAATCTTCAAACAGGTGTAGAATGGATTTGAATAGAGATATTTTCTTAAAGTTAACTGTTCCTAAAAGATGAAAAGGCGATCTAGAGGATGAAAACTTATTGGTATCACTGAAGTGTACGGCCGCACTTTCCGACCTCACTGAAGAAACGTTTGTGTGAGAGTGAAGCCTAACCCCGAAATTAACCCCAACTCCGAAACTACAAAAGATAAAGACTTCCGGTCTTCACCATGGGCTTAATTGTCAAAAAGTACTACCCCTAACGGGGCCGATTTTTGAACGTCAAGCCGATCGAAGCATAGGATCATGTTGAAATATTGAAAAAATCTACTTTGAAAAGTACCAAAAACCATAACCTGACCCCCACCCTCTAAAACTCTGATTTTGAGAAGTTCGTTAAAAACTTAATACGAAAATCCAATCGGTTACACTCCTAGACTTACCCGTTCCAAGATAAAGTAAGGCCTTCAAAACAACGATTTTAACACATTTGGGGTTTGGGTCAGGGTTAGTGTTTGGGTTAGAGTCAGGGTTAGGGTCAGGGTTTGGATCAGGGTCAGGGTTTGGGTCAGGGTCAGGGTTAGTGTTAGGGTTAGGGTCAGGGTTTGGGTTAGGGTCAGGGTTAGTGTTAGGGTCAGGTCAGGGGTAGTGAACTTGGACGATGGTAGTGGACTTTGACGAGATTAGTGAGGTGCCCTTTTCACTTCTGCGCATGTCTGCCCTTTTTGTGACTGCGGATGCGTCAGAAATTTCAAAAATATTTCCAAGTACAGAGTATGAAAAGTGCCTTTGACTTCAATTTTCAAACAGGTGTAGAATGGATTTGAATAGAGATATTTTCTTAAAGTTAACTGTTCCTAAAAGATGAAAAGGCGATCTAGAGGATGAAAACTTATTTGTATCACTGAAGTGTACGGCCGCACTTTCCGACCTCACTGAAGAAACGTTTGTGTGAGTGAAGCCTAACCCCGAAATTAACCCCAACTCCGAAACTACAAAAGATAAAGACTTGCGGTCTTCACCATGGGCTTAATTGTCAAAAGTACTACCCTAATGGGGCCGATTTTGAACGTCAAGCCGATCGAAGCATAGGATCATGTTGAAATATTGAAAAAATCTACTTTGAAAAGTACCAAAACCATAACCTGACCCCCACCCTCTAAAACTCTGATTTTGAGAAGTTCGTAAAAAACTTCATACGAAAATCTAATCGGTTACACTCCTAGACTTACCCGTTCCAAGATAAAGTAAGGCCTTCAAAACACCGATTTTAACACATTTGGGGTTTGGGTCAGGGTTAGTGTTTGGGTTAGAGTCAGGGTTAGGGTCAGGGTCAGGGTTTAGGGTTAGGGTTAGGGTTAGGGTTAGGGTTTAGGGTTAGGGTTAGGGTTAGGGTTAGGGTATTAGGAAATTCAGCGAATAATGGGTCGTAGTGTCATTTTATTTGGTGTTATATGGCTGGCGTATGAATATATGAGGGTTAGGGTTGGGGTTAGGGTTAGTGTTAGCCGGAACTTGTTTTGTAACCCTAACTCCGAACCCCAAATTTCAAGTACGCATGCGCCGATATGCTTATATTATACACTTACTGACTTGCTTATATAGTAGTCTTTTTGTAACAATTACCTCAAGAAGGTATGCCAAAATTTGCATATTGAAATTCAGGGGAGATAATCTGTTAAGGCTTATAGGCAAACTTTGAAAAAATCGTATCTCTGTTGTTGACGGTCCGATTTATAAACTGTTTAGCGTTTTGGAAAGGGAATTCAATTGCGCACATTTTGGTGTCTTGATATTGAAAATGTATTGGGGCATTCAAAAGTTATAGGTCGTTGAAGAAAACGTGTCAGAAATTGCTGGTACAACGATCCAATGTGCTCCACCTAAATATTAAGAAATGATAGCCTTCCATGAAGGAGTTTAAGTGTCAAGCTGCTATATTTGTTGTATTCATCAATATCTTGGGCCAATATTTACCCTTTTTCTTGAATATTCTCTACCGGCATAATAATTTTATTCTTTATGTACCTCGCGATGAAAAGTTTTTCAAAAATTAAGCGCTTAGTAAGTCTACGGTTACACTAAAACTTTTGTCGACAAGAATAAAAAGAGCCAATATTTCTTCTCTTGAATGATATTCTGGTACTGACCTTATAATTGAGTACTTTTAAATACATCCTGATGGGTTGTTTGACATTAAATGGGAATGAAAACAAGTTTAAATAACAAAATTTGTTGTCGGTATCAACAAAAGGTGCCAACATCTTCCTTTCTTCCTGATTTTTCTGGTCCGCATCATTATTTGAATCTAAGAATGAAAAGTTTGACACAAATTGAGAGATTTATAAGTGTACGGTTACTGATTTTATGTCGCTAAACAATTAAAAGCGACACTATTTCATCTTTGTTATAATATTCTTGTACTGGCCTGGTAATAGAGGACATTTGATACATTCAAATGGATTGTCAGACATAAAAGTGAAAGAATAAAGGTTTTGAAGTGCTATATTTGTTGCATTCAGCAATATAGGGTGCCAATATTGACCATTTTTCTTGGTTATTACTTACCGGCATTAACATTTTATCCTTTCGGTACCTGAGGATTGATAGTTTTACACAGGTTTGGAGTTTACGGTTACTAAAACTTTTGTCGACAACTATAAGAATGCATAATTTGACAACAATTGAGAGATTTATAAGTGTACGGTTACTGATATTTATGTCGATACCCATTAAAAGTGACAATATTTCATATGTTTTATAATATTTATGAGTTTAGATGGATTCTCAGACACAAAAGTGAAGAAATGAATGTTTCAGGGTGCTGTATTTGTTGTCTGCATCTATAAATGGTGCCAATATCTATCCTTTTGATGATACTTCTGTGCCAGCATGAACATTTTATTCTTATGATGGATAATTTGACACTGTATAAGTCTCGGTTACTTATATTTGTGTCGATAACAATAAAAGGCGACAATATTTCTTTCTTTTATTGATATTCTTGTACCGGCTTGGTAATTGAGTACTTTTGTACCTAAAGATTGATTGTTAGACATTAGAGTGAAGGATTTTAAGTTTCAAATTGCTATATGTGTTGTACTCATCAATATAGGGTGCCAACATTGACCTTTTCTTGGTTATTCCATACCGGCATCATATTTTATTCTTTTTGGTTCATAGTTTTCAGTCTACGGAGACTAAAACTTTGTCGACACATATAAAAGTGCCAATATTTCTTCTTTTATATGATATTTAGGTACTGGTCTGATAAATGAGTACTGTTATGCCTCATGCTGGAGTGTTGGAGTTAAATTATATTTATTATTTTTTTTTTTTTTTTTTTTTTTTAAGGGTTAGGGTTAGGGTTGTTAAATACTTTGGTGTACTGCTGTCAAATGTCAGCATTTAATTAATCTAGGTGAAAAAAGCTAGAATTTTCAGTTTGGACAACATTCAGATAGCCATCTTTAAATTTGTTAATTACTTTTTTATATTAACTAGGATTTTCATAAAACTATACTTGGATTTTCATCAAACTTTACAGCTATCTCAGTTTAATATTGATCTTACTGAATCCCAGGCTGTTATGTATTTTGGTGTACTGCTGTCAAATGTCAGCATTTAATTAATCTAGGTGAAAAAACTAGAATTTTCAGTTTGGACAACATTCAGATAGCCATCTTTAAATTTGTTTATTACTTTTTCATATTAACTGGGATTTTAATAAAACTATACAGCTATCTTAGTTATATATTGGTCTTACTAAATCCCAGGTTGTTATGTAGTTTGGTGTATTACAGTCAAATGCAACATTTAATTAATTTAGGTGAAAAAGGTAGAATTTTCAGTTTCGACAACATTCAGATAGCCATCTTTAAATTTCTTTATTCCTTTTCATATTAACTGGGATTTTAATAAAACTATACAGCTATCTTAGTTATATATTGATCTTACTAAATCCCAGGTTGTTATGTAGTTTGGTGTATTACAGTCAAATGCAACATTTAGTTAATTTAGGTGAAAAAGGTAGAATTTTCAGTTTCGACAACATTCAGATAGCCATCTTTAAATTTGTTTATTACTTTTTCATATTAACTGGGATTTTAATAAAACTATACAGCTATCTTAGTTATATATTGATCTTACTAAATCCCAGGTTGTTATGTAGTTTGGTGTATTACAGTCAAATGCAACATTTAGTTAATTTAGGTGAAAAAGGTAGAATTTTCAGTTTCGACAACATTCAGATAGCCATCTTTAAATTTGTTTATTACTTTTCATATTAACTGGGATTTTAATAAAACTATACAGCTATCTTAGTTATATATTGATCTTACTAAATCCCAGGTTGTTATGTAGTTTGGTGTATTACAGTCAAATGCAACATTTAGTTAATTTAGGTGAAAAAGGTAGAATTTTCAGTTTCGACAACATTCAGATAGCCATCTTTAAACTTGTTTATTACTTTTCATATTAACTGGGATTTTAATAAAACTATACAGCTATCTTAGTTATATATTGATCTTACTAAATCCCAGGTTGTTATGTAGTTTGGTGTATTACAGTCAAATGCAACATTTAATTAATTTAGGTGAAAAAGGTAGAATTTTCAGTTTCGACAACATTCAGATAGCCATCTTTAAATTTGTTTATTCCTTTTCATATTAACTGGGATTTTAATAGAACTATACAGCTATCTTAGTTATATATTGATCTTACTAAATCCCAGGTTGTTATGTAGTTTGGTGTATTACAGTCAAATGCAGCATTTAATTAATTTAGGTGAAAAAGGTAGAATTTTCAGTTTCGACAACATTCAGATAGCCATCTTTAAATTTGTTTCTAACTTTTCAAATTAATTGGGATTTTCATAGAACTATACAGCCATTTCAGTTATATATTGATCTTACTTAATACAATGTTATGTAGTTTGGTGTATTGCTATGAAATGTAAGGATTCAATTCATCTTAGTAAAAAAATCTAGAATTTTCAGATCGGACTGAATGTAGATAGTCATCTTTATTTTTTCATAGCCTTTTCAAATCAACTTGGACTTTCATAAAACTGTACAGATATCTTACTTAAATATTGATCTTACTGAATCTCAGGTTATTTTGTAGTTTGGTGAATTGCGGTCAAGTTCAAGGATTTAATTAATCTAGGTTAATAAAGAACTAGAATTTTAATTCGCACTGAATGCAGATAGTCATCTTTAAATTTTTTTATAACTTTTTCAAATCAACTTGGATTTTCATTAAACTTTACAGCTATCTCAGTTAAATGTTGATCTTACTGAATCCCAGGCTGTTATGTACTTTGGTGTACTGCTGTCAAATGTCAACATTTAATTAATCTAGGTGAAAAAACCTAGAATTTTCAGTTTGGACAACATTCAGATAGCCATCTTTAAATTTGTTTATTCCTTTTCATATTAACTGGGATTTTAATAAAACTATACAGCTATCTTAGTTATATATTGATCTTACTAAATCCCAGGTTGTTATGTAGTTTGGTGTATTACAGTCAAATGCAACATTTAATTAATTTAGGTGAAAAAGGGTAGAATTTTCAGTTTCGACAACATTCAGATAGGCATCTTTAAATTTGTTTATTACTTTTTCAAAATAACTGGGTTTTCATAAAACTATACAGCAAGATCATTTATATATTGATCTTACCGAATCCCAGGTTGTTATCTAGTTTTGTGCATTGCTGTCAAAGGTCAGTATTGGGGCATTCAAAAGTTATAGGTCGTTGAAGAAAACCAGTACTGACTTATGTGTCACAAATTGCTGTTACAACAATCCAATGTGCTCCACCTAAAAAATTAAGAAATGATAGCCTTCCGTGAAGGAGTTTAAGTGTCAAGTTGCTATATTTGTTGTATTTATCAATATCTGGGTCCAATATTTACCCTTTTTCTTGAATATTCTCTACAGGCATAATCATTTTATTCTTTATGTACCTCAGGATGAAAAGTTTTAAAAATTTAAGCGCTTCGGTTATACTAAAACTTTTGTCGACATAAATAAAAAGTGCCAATATTTCTTATTTTGAATGCTATTTTAGTACTGGTCTTATAACTGAGTACTTTTAAATACATCCCGATGGGTTGTTTGACATTAAAGGGAATGAAAACAAGTTTTAAATAATAAAATTTATTGGTATCACTGAAGTGTACGGCCGCACTTTCCGACCTCACTGAAGAAACGTTTGTGTTATAATTTTTTTAATGGTCAGGGTTTGGGTTAGGGTCAAGGTTAGTGTTAGAGTTAGAGTTAGGGTCAGGATAGTAACTTTGACGAGGGTAGTGGACTTTGACAAGGGTTAGTGAGGTGCCCTTTTCACTTCTGCGCATGTCTGCCCTTTCTTGTGACTGTGTATGCGTCAGAAATTCCCAAAAATATTTCTAAGTACAGAGTATGAAAAGTGCCTTTGACTTCAATCTTGAAACAGGTGTAGAATGGATTTGAATAGAGATATTTTCTTAAAGTTAACTGTTCCGAAAAGATGAAAAGGCGATCTAGAGGATGAAAACTTATTGGTATCACTGAAGTGTACGGCCGCACTTTCCGACCTCACTAAAAAACGTTTGTGTTATAATTTTTTTTTTTATGGTCAGGGTTTGGGTTAAGGTCAAGGTTAGTGTAAGGGTTAGGGTCAGGGTAGTAACTTTGACGAGGGTAGTGGACTTTGACGAGGGTTAGTGAGGTGCCCTTTTTCACTTCTGCGCATGTCTGCCCTTTCTTGTGACTGTGTATGCGTCAGAAATTTCCAAAAATATTTCTAAGTATAGTATGAAAAGTGCCTTTGATCTCAATCTTCAAACAGGTGTAGAATGGATTTGAATAGATATATTTTCTTAAAATTAACTGTTCCGAAAAGATGAAAAGGCGATCTAGAAGATGGAAACTTATTGGTATCACTGAAGTGTACGGCCGCACTTTCCGACCTCACTGAAGAAACGTTTGTGTTATAATTTTTTTCTCTATATGGTCAGAGTTAGGGTTAGGGTCAGGGTCAGGGTTTGGGTTAGGGTTAGGGTCAGAGTTTGTGTTAGGGTCAGGGTCAGGGTTTGGGTTAGGGTCAGGGTCAGGGTCAGGGTTAGGGTTTGGGTTAGGGTTAGGGTTAGGGTTAGGGTTTGGGTTAGGGTTAGGGTTAGGGTCAGGGTTTGGGTTAGTGTTAGGGTTTGGGTTAGGGAAGGGACTTTGGCGAGATTCGTGCACCTTTTGACTTCTGCGCATGTGTGCACCTTTTCACTTCTGCGCATGCGTGAGGGTTTTGGTTTGAGTTTGGCTTAGGGTAAGGGTTTTCTATAAAAGTATACCTGATTTGCATATTGTGAAGCAGGAGATAACCTGATTTGGAATATAAGCAAATTTTGTTTTAAACGTAGCTCTTTCGTTAGTGGTCCGATTTATAAACTGTTAAGCGTTTTAGAAAGATAATTTAATTGCGCACATTTTGATGTCTTGATATTGAAAATGTATTGGGAATTCAAAAGTTATAGGTCGTTGAAGAAAACGTGTCAGAAATTGCTGGTACAACGATCCAATGTGCTCCACCTAAATATTAAGAAATGATAGCCTTCCATGAAGGAGTTTAAGTGTCAAGCTGCTATATTTGTTGTATTAATCAATATCTTGGGCCAATATTTACCCTTTTGTTGAATTTTCTCTACCGGCATAATAATTTTATTCTGTATGTACCTCGCGATGAAAAGTTTTCAAAAATTAAGCGCTTCGTAAGTCTACGGTTATACTAAAACTTTTGTCGACAAGAATAAAAAGAGCCAATATTTCTTCTCTTGAATGATATTCTGGTACTGGCCTTATAATTGAGTACTTTTAAATACATCCTGATGGGTTGTTTGACATTAAATGGGAATGAAAACAAGTTTAAATAACAAAATTTGTTGTCGGTATCAACAAAAGGTGCCAATATCTTCCTTTCTTCCTGATTTTTCTGGTCCGGCATCATTATTTGAATCTAAGAATGAAAAGTTTGACACAAATTGAGAGATTTATAAGTGTACGGTTACTGATATTTATGTCGCCAAACAATTTAAAGCGACACTATTTCATCTTTGTTATAATATTCTTGTACTGGCCAGGTAATAGAGGACATTTGATACATTCAAATGGATTGTCAGACATAAAAGTGAAAGAATAAAGGTTTTGAAGTGCTATATTTGTTGCATTCAGCAATATAGGGTGCCAATATTGACCATTTTTCTTGGTTATTACTTACCGGCATTAACATTTTATCCTTTCGGTACCTCAGGATTGATAGTTTTACACAGGTTTGGAGTTTACGGTTACTAAAACTTTTGTCGACAACTATAAGAATGCATAATTTGACAACAGTTGAGAGATTTATAAGTGTACGGTTACTGATATTTATGTCGATACCCATTAAAAGTGACAATATTTCATATGTTTTATAATATTTATGAGTTTAGATGGATTCTCAGACACAAAAGTGAAGAAATGAATGTTTCAGGGTGCTGTATTTGTTGTCTGCATCTATAAATGGTGCCAATATCTATCCTTTTGATGATACTTCTGTGCCAGCATGAACATTTTATTCTTATGATGGATAATTTGACACTGTATAAGTCTACGGTTACTTGTATTTGTGTCGATAACAATAAAAGGCGACAATATTTCTTTCTTTTGATGATACTTCTGTGCCGGCATGAACATTTCATTCTTAGGATGGATAATTTGACACTGTATAAGTCTACGGTTACTTATATTTGTGTCGATAACAAATAAAAGGCGACAATATTTCTTTCTTTTATTGATATTCTTGTACCGGCTTGATAATTGAGTACTTTTGTACCTCAAGATTGATTGTTAGACATTAGAGTGAAGGATTTTAAGTTTCAAAATGCTATATGTGTTGTACTCATCAATATAGGGTGCCAACATTGACCTTTTTCTTGGTTATTCCATACCGGCATCATATTTTATTCTTTTTGGTTCATAGTTTTCAGTCTACGGAGACTAAAAACTTTGTCGACAGATATAAAAGTGCCAATATTTCTTCTTTTATATGATATTTAAGTACTGGTCTGATAAATGAGTAGTTTTATGCCTCATGCTGGAGTGTTTTATATCTATTATTTTTTTTTTTTTTTTTTTTTTTATTTATTAACTGGTCTGATAAATGAGTACTTTTATGAAGTGTTTGAGTTAAATTATATTTATAATTTTTTTTTTTTTTTTTTTTTTTTTAACTATATTGATTTCCTCTTTGCAAGTGGACCACACACTTTAAATTTCACACACCTTATTCTGAGAATGAGAAACCATGAAAACGCTTTTGGACCGTGTGAAATAGCTGGCGTATTTCGTCTTTCATCGATTTTGTTCAAACACGTTTCATGTTGATACGCAATAACCCCGATAGATATACACGTCTTATATACACCAATAGCTGGCGCATTTTGTCAGCTTATGTATACCAAAAGTTCCAGCTTTAAGGTAGTAAAATGACGCAGATTTCGTTGTTCTTGTGAAAAATTGCAAATCTTTCAAAGAATTTGGCAGATTTTTGAACCCAACTTTTTACAGGAATGAAGTCTCCGACCTGAGGTTATCCTGAAAGAACTTGAAAAACGAGTCTTATTTACTTAGATGTTTTCCGATTGCTTGAGAAATGGCAAAGATACGAGCCTCAGAAAATGACCAGATTGCAATGTTACAGGTTGACAGGAAAGAAAGGCTTTAATATGAACGACAAAACAATAAATTGATCAAATAGCAGCCTGTCTGGGCTTTCCAAAACGCCAAAGATCTGTTAAATCGGTTGAGAAATGCCAAAGTTATTAACGTTCGAAGTCTGTATGCAATTTTCATTGAGAGGGTTAGGGTTTGGGTTTGGGTTTGGGTCAGGGTTAGGGTTATGGTCAGGGTTAGGGTTAGGGTTATGGTCAGGGTTAGGGTTAGTGTTAGGGTTAGGGTTAGGGTTAGGGTTAGGGTTAGGGTTAGGGTTAGGGTTAGGGTTAGGGTTAGGGTTAGGGTTAGGGTTAGGGTTAGGGTTAGGGTTAGGGTTAGGGTTAGGGTTAGGGTTAGGGTTAGGGTTAGGGTTAGGGTTAGGGTTAGGGTTAGGGTTAGTGTTAGGGTTAGGGTTAGGGTTAGGGTTAGGGTTAGGGTTAGGGTTAGGGTTAGGGTTAGGGTTAGGGTTAGGTTAGGGTTAGGGTTAGGGTTAGGGTTGTCAGAAAGTGGAAAAATGTAGCCATATTTTCCCAAACCGCGTGATTGGCTACTAATGGCTACTTATCAGCGTGACTTGGTTACTTTTACGCGAATTGGGTACATTTTGGCGGAATTGGGTACATTTTGCGTCAAAATGGTTACAATGCAAAGGAAAAATTTCTGAGTCCAACTTTTTCCATTTTTTGGGACCTTCTTCAGAGTTTAGTTTTTTTCGTTTTATATCATTTGCAGTCGATTAAGACCAATTTGTTCGAACATAATTTTTTCAAAATGCCTTCAAAATACGGATTGGGACGTATTCATATATAATTTGACGTGATTAAAAATGCGTATAAGTGTGTATGAATGTATGGATGTTATGTATGTATGTATATATGTTCGTATGTATGTATGTTTGTATGTATGTATGCTTGTATGTATATATGTCTTGATGGATTGATGTATGGATGTCTGGATGGATTGATTGATGTAAGTATGTATGTTTGAATGTATTTATGTATGTATGTATGTATGTTTGTATGTTTGTATGTATTTATGGATGTATGTTTGTATTTTTATATGGATGTATGGTTGTATTTTATATGTATGTATATATGTATGTATCTTCGTATGTACGTATGTTTGTATGTATGTATGTATATATGTATGTCTTGATGGATTGATGTATGGATGTCTGGGTGTCTGGTGGATGTCTGGATGGATTGATTGATGTATGTATGTATTTATGTATGTATGTATGTATGTATATATGTATGTATGTATTTATGTATGTATGTATGTATGTATGTATGTTTGTATGTATATATGGATGTATGTTTGTATTTTTATGTGTATGTATATATGTATGTATCTTCGTATGTATGTATGTTTGTATGTATGTATGTATGTATGTATGTTTGTATGTATATATGGATGTATGTTTGTATTTTATATGTATGTATGTATGTACGTATGTATCTTCGTATGTATGTATGTTTGTATATGTATGTTTGTATGTATGTATGTCTTGATGAATTGATGTATGGATGTCTGGATGGATTGATGTATGTATGTATGTATGTATATATGTATGTATGTATATATGTATGTATGTATATATGTATGTATATGTATGCATAAGTTGTTTTGTATTTGGTATAACTGTGTGCTTATTAGTCCACGCATGTGTATATTGGTAAACCTTCTGTGTATATTTCAATAAATTGTTCCGAATTATGTTCCATCAGAAGATCTTATGCCATTCCCCTGTTTGGAAAAACTTATATAAATCCGTCTCCCCCAAAAGAAATAACATCTATTTAACAAACAATATTACGTACTAACAGTATCTTCAGTTTAAGGTAGCATATGGTAAATTGAATAAATACACAAAAGGAAAAAATACAACAACAAAATAAGTTTTGGATTGACTCTATATATTTGGTGAACTATTTGCGGTAAATGTCTTCAAATCAACCAATTAACGCATACATGTAACCATGTAACGCGTAAATGTAACCATTTAACGCATATATGTATCCAATTGACGCGAAATGTATCCAATTACCGCTGCGTTAATTGGTTACTTCATTGCGGTAAATGACTACTTTGTAACCATTTAACGCATACATGTATCCAATTACCGCTGCGTTAGTTTGCTACACGTTTGCGTGATTTCCTACATGTTTGCGTGAAATTCCTACATTATTGCGTTAATTGGCAACATGTGTGCGTGAAATGACTACACTATTGCGTTTATTTACAACCATACTGTCCCAATTGGCTTATATTTACAATTGTTTAAGTCAGTAGTATTGCCAATAAATAAAAACAGAAATATCATCTTTTTTAACGTGAGCTATAGCCTGATGGCATTGAATTAACCAACCGTTAAATGTATTGTTTTGTTATGTTGTTATAAGAATGTGTCATTTTTCATTGGTAGTTCTAAACGTGGTATCCTTCAATCAGTCAAAACGGAATAGAAAGTTTAATAAACGTTATCAACGTGCAACCAACGTCTGTTTACCCTGTTTTTCCTCTCGATGGGAATGTTCCTCTGTCTATATTTCTGAAAGTTCACGTTAACATGGGACTGCATTAATGTATGTATGTATGTATGTATGTATGTATGCATAAAATGGCATAAACACTTGTATATATGTAACGAACCTTCATTAAATATTATTTTAGTAACATCCTTTTTCTTTTGACATATGTTCCGTCTATTTAGTACAATTTTGCAATTAAAAGGTCCGAAGATATTGCATCATTACTAAATAATTGTTAGTCGTTAGTCTATAACTATAATGAACATTGACTTGCATCATCACTATTTTTGTCTTTAGTTGGAAATCCCCTGGGGATTTTCAGTTGAGGCTTGATATTATATCAGCCGACGAAAAATATCTTATGCAATTTTACTAGAAAATCATGGAGGGAAAACAAATAGAAAAAGTGAACATTGCCCTTGAAATTAGACAAAGAGAAATACATGGATCCATTAAATTGCCAAGGGTTGAATGTTTTAGCGTAAACCGGGTTGTGAAAGTGCGTAGCCTTGGGTTAAATGGATGGAGAAGGAAAGAGGAGTTTAGAACATTGAAGGTCACCAATCGATTTGTTAAAGAGTTGGAAAGAACTGAGACCTACTGTGAAGGACCTCTCCTTGATGAGAAGGATACCTGTTACGTTTGTTGACTATAATGTAAATAAATATGCATTTGTAAATATTTCAAGGTCAGGGAGGAACCCAGACCAACCTTTCAAATATCAACAAAAGCTATTTCCTATTGATTGCCACTGTACAATCCGTCTTTAATTTCTATCTGCTAAATACAAACATGCATACATTTTTTCTGGTGTTGATTACTTCTATTTTATATATTCTGATAGATACCTAGAAATGTATGTATGTATGTATGTGTGTGTGTGTATGTATGTATGTATGTATGTATGTATGTATGTATGTTTGTTTGTATGTATGTATGTATATATATATATGTATGTATGTATGTATGTATGTATGTATGTATGTATGTATGTATGTATGTATATATGTATGTACGAATGTATGTGTGTGTGTATGTATGTATGTATGTATGTATGTATGTATGTATGTGTATGTATGTATGTATGTATGTATATATGTATGTATGTATGTATATATATATATGTGTGTGTGTGTGTGTGTTATGCATGTATGTATGTATGTATGTATATATATATATATGGATGTATGTATGTATGTATGTATGTGTGTGTGTGTGTATGTAT
Organism: Mytilus coruscus; assembly: GCA_017311375.1. NCBI lineage: Eukaryota > Metazoa > Mollusca > Bivalvia > Mytilida > Mytilidae > Mytilus > Mytilus coruscus. The sequence goes on along the minus strand of JAASAO010002827.1, from coordinate 24,838 downwards.
GTATGTATGTATGTATGTATGTATGTATGTATGTATGTATGTATGTCTGTATGTGTGAATCAATTTGTTGAAAATGAATCGGTTCGGTAAGGTTTTTCTGGGAAAAAGTATGAAAATACCGTTTTTGAATACGTAGACATTACTAGGGGTTGTATTAATTTTTTTTTGGTTTGCAATGTCATAAAAAATACTTATGTTATGTAAAGCATATGGAATGGACTTTTCCAGACTTGAAGGAATAGTTAATAAAAAAGATTTCTTAGAAAATTTTATCACGAAAGTTGCCTTTTTGAAACCGTCAGAAAATTTAGATATCCGCTTGTGACGGTTATTTTAGTCTGATATTTGAAGAATATGGTTCTTTATCTTCAATTTCCACCCTTACTTTTTTATTATTGTCCCTAAATAAAGGAGAAACTGACTTTAATACAAAGGGACCAAAACCAAATATGTGAATGCTAATTTGTTTAAATGCAAACTGAATCAGGCGAAACTTTGTGAAGTTAATCTCTATAATAAGAAGTATTTTTCCGGTATAAGAATAATGGCCTGCAGCCTAAAATTTGGCGGTAATTGGCAACCTGTGCAAAAATTAGGGTTGCCTTAATCCTTATATTTTCGATAGGTATTGATTAAAAGTTAGATGGATTTGTTCGTAATGATGTATAGTTAACGTCAAAATCTTGATTTCCCCAATCGTTGATTTTATTGAAAATTTGGATATTTTCAATTGTGGTATCACACTCGAAGAAAAATATCAAAACGGACTTTAAATACGGTAGAAAAAAGGTGGAGTTCACTTGAATTTGTCCAAAAGACAAAAATTACCGAAGAAAGCAAATATAACACCAGTTGATAACAGATTTGAACAATTAAGAAAAAAACAAAATATAACACCATGTGACAACAGATTTGAACCATAAAGATGTCATTTCCATTTCAGTAAACAATGCTAGTATGTCATAAATATTGAAACAATATCCAAATATAAAAAAAAAGAAAATATTGGTTCATCAGATACATTGAATGAATCACTACGCAAGATTGTATCCATTTCACGCAAGATTGTATCCATTTGACGCAAGATTGTATCCATTTGACGCATGCAGGTAACCATTTAACGCAAAACTGTAGCCAGTTAACGCTGCGGTATTTGGATACATTATTGCGTGAAATGGTAACTTTGTATCCTTTAACGCATGCAGGTAGTGATCTAACGCTGCGGTATTTGGATACATTATTGCGTGAAATGGTAACTTTGTATCCTTTAACGCATACATGTAACCATTTCACGCATAGATGTCACCATTTCACGCATAGTTGTATCCAATTAACGCCAAAAATGTAGCCATTTCCGCAAATTACTTTGCGTTATTGGTTACATTTTTGCGTTAATTGGTTACATTCTTGCGTTAATTTGTTATATTTTTGCGTTATTTGGTTACATTCTTGCGTTGATTGGTTACACTCTTGCGTTAATTGGTTACATTCTTGCGTTAATTTGTTATATTTTTGCGTTATTTGGTTACATTCTTGCGTTGATTGGTTACATTCTTGCGTTAGTTGACTACATTTTGCGTTAAAAGCTATATTTTGGGAGCATTTGGTACATTACTGTTAAGAGCAAGGATTCGTTTTCTGAGTTTTCTTCTATCCCTTTTAATTTGTAAGTATAATAATTATTTACATCCAATTTATGTTGAAACTAGATTGTTATTTGTAATTACAGACCAATGTGAAGATGGCATTTGCTCAATATTTTGCACATCCTTTTGTTTATCCTTACGGTTTTGTTGCTTTTTTGGTAAAATTTTGAATTTGTTGATGCCTAAACTTTTTGTCAAAATAATATGGATGTAATGGATTTACAGTTTTATAGTTTCAGTTATATTAGTCGTTTTATTTTGATAAGTTCCTCACACTTCAAGAGGAGAAAAGAACACAGAGAAGAAAGTGGTAATTATAAGTGTTATTTATTTAAATATATACGTATTATTGTCTGTGTAGACATAAAATGGTTGTAACTTCTTTATTTGTTTTGTGTTTTTGATCATTTACATTGATTTTAACTGTTCGATATTTGCTCTGGCATTTTTAAGGAAATTCTGACGAGAAAAACGAAATTTAATGAATTAAACAAAGTTTCTTTGAATAAACCGAATTCTCGTTTTTCTAACCCTCGCGCTAATTGCCTACATTAATTCAAGTTAACTCACCTAAAAATATAATGAGTTGAAAGCCAATCTTTGTAATTATAATGTCTTTGACCTTTAAAACAAATGAGTAAAAACTCAGATCGTTATCTCTTCCGGTAAAATATTTTGAGCTAACCATAAATTTTGGGAAAATGTTACACAATTTTAGCAATTGGATAAACTAGAAAACGTTTTTCAGGCAAAACTTTTTAACGGAGGATAGGGTTGGGGATATTTTTTGCAAGTAAGGTCCCCTAAACATAGGCAATGTTTCCACCCAAGAATGAGGTCCGTACCCCTTAAAATAAAGGAGTTCCGATTTCTACTTAAGGAATAAAATGCATAAGAATTTTGTCGTGTAGTTGGGTAAGCCCATCTAGAGGGCAGGAGTCCAGAAGTTGCATTTTTGGGATTACACCCCCCATTTTTGGCAGGGGGTTAGGGCGCGGTTAGGGGTTTATAGTTAGCCCCTTGGGCTAACCCGTATTGGCCGGGAAAAAATTTCGGAGGGTAAAGAGGGATAGGGCGAGGGTTAGCGTTAGTTTTTGGTAGCCATGGAAAAAAAATCGGCAGGAGCGGTTAGCGGAAAAAAAATGTGGGATCCTAGGTCCCATCCCACTTGACCTTCAAAACGGACCTAAATCCTTCCCCAAAAAGTGGGGTAGGATACAGTCACTAACGCACAGATCTATTCCCAACATATATACTGCTAATTAGGGTTAGGGTTTAGGGTTAGGGTTAGGGTTAGGGTTAGGGTTAGGGTTAGGGTTAGGGTTAGGGTTAGGGTTAGGGTTAGGGTTAGGGTTAGGGTTAGGGTTAGGGTTAGGGTTAGGGTTAGGGTTAGGGTTAGGGTTAGGGTTAGGTTAGGGTTAGGGTTAGGGTTAGGGTTAGGGTTAGGGTTAGGGTTAGGGTTAGGGTTAGGGTTAGGGTATTAGGAAATTCAGCGAATAATGGGTCGTAGTGTCATTTTAGGGTTAGGGTTAGGGTTAGGGTTAGGGTAGGGTTAGGGTTAGGGTTAGGGTTAGGGTTAGGGTTAGGGTTAGGGTTAGGGTTTAGGGTTAGGGTTAGGGTTAGGGTTAGGGAAGGGACTTTGACGAGATTCGTGCACCTTTTGACTTCTGCGCATGTGCACCTTTTCACTTCTGCGCATGCGTGAGGGTTTTGGTTTGGGTTTGGATTATAGTAAGGGTTTTCTATAAAATATACCTTATTTGCATATTGTGAAGCAGGGAGATAATCTGATTTGGAATATAAGCAAATTTTGTTTAAACGTAGCTCTTTCGTTAGTGGTCCGATTTATGAACTGTTAAGCGTTTTAGAAAGATAATTTAATTGCGCACATTTTGGTGCCTTAATATTGAAGATGTATTTGGGAATTCAAATGTAATAGGCCCTGACTTATGTGTTAGTACAACAGTCCAATGTGCTCCACCTAATTAATTAAAAAAAGATAGCCTTCCATGAAGGAGCTTAAGTGTGAAGTTGCAATATTTGTTGTATTAATCAATATCTTGGGCCAATATTTACCCTTTTGTTGAATATTCTCTACCGGCATAATAATTTGATTCTTTATGTACCTCGCGATGAAAAGTTTTTCAAATATTAAGCGCTTCGTAAGTCTACGGTTATACTAAAACTTTTGTCGACAAGAATAAAAGAGCCAATATTTCTTCTCTTGAATGATATTCTGGTACTGGCCTTATAATTGAGTACTTTTAAATACATCCTGATGGGTTGTTTGACATTAAATGGGAATGAAAACAAGTTTAAATAACAAAATTTGTTGTCGGTATCAACAAAAGGTGCCAATATCTTCCTTTCTTCCTGATTTTTCTGGTCCGGCATCTTTATTTGAATCTAAGAATGAATAGTTTGACACAAATTGAGAGATTTATAAGTGTACGGTTACTGATATTTATGTCGCGAAACAATTAAAAGCGACACTATTTCATCTTTGTTATAATATTCTTGTACTGGCCTGGTAATAGAGGACATTTGATACATTCAAATTTATTGTCAGACATAAAAGTGAAAGAATAAAGGTTTTGAAGTGCTATATTTGTTGCATTCAGCAATATCGGGTGCCAATATTGACCATTTTCTTGGTTATTACTTACCGGCATTAACATTTTATCCTTTCGGTACCTCAGGATTGATAGTTTTACACAGGTTTGGAGTTTACGGTTACTAAAACTTTTGTCGACAACTATAAGAATGCATAATTTGACAACAATTGAGAGATTTATAAGTGTACGGTTACTGATATTTATGTCGATACCCATTAAAAGTGACAATATTTCATATGTTTTATAATATTTATGAGTTTAGATGGATTCTCAGACACAAAAGTGAAGAAATGAATGTTTCAGGGTGCTGCATTTGTTGTCTACATCTATAAATGGTGCCAATATCAATCCTTTTGATGATACTTCTGTGCCAGCATGAACATTTTATTCTTATGATGGATAATTTGACACTGTATAGGGTTAGGGTTACTTATATTTGTGTCGATAACAATAAAAGGCGACAATATTTCTTTCTTTTTATTGATATTCTTGTACCGGCTTGGTAATTGAGTACTTTTTGTACCTAAAGATTGATTGTTAGACATTAGAGTGAAGGATTTTAAGTTTCAAATTGCTATATGTGTTGTACTCATCAATATAGGGTGCCAACATTGACCTTTTTCTTGGTTATTCCATACCGGCATCATATTTTATTCTTTTTGGTTCATAGTTTTCAGGGTTAGGGTTAGGGTTAGGGTTAGGGTTAGGGTTAGGGTTAGGGTTAGGGTTAGGGTTAGGGTTAGGGTTAGGTTAGGGTTAGGGTTAGGGTTAGGGTTAGGGTTAGGGTTAGGGTTAGGGTTAGGGTTTAGGGTTAGGTTAGGGTTAGGGTTAGGGTTAGGGTTAGGGTTAGGGTTAGGGTTAGGGTTAGGTTAGGTTAGGGTTAGGGTTAGGGTTAGGGTTAGGGTTAGGGTTAGGGTTAGGGTTAGGGTTAGGGAAGGGACTTTGGCGAGATTCGTGCACCTTTGACTTCTGCGCATGTGTGCACCTTTTCACTTCTGCGCATGCGTGAGGGTTTTGGTTTGAGTTTGGCTTAGGGTAAGGGTTTTCTATAAAGTATACCTGATTTGCATATTGTGAAGCAGGGAGATAACCTGATTTGGAATATAAGCAAATTTTGTTTTAAACGTAGCTCTTTCGTTAGTGGTCCGATTTATAAACTGTTAAGCGTTTTAGAAAGATAATTTAATTGCGCACATTTTGATGTCTTGATATTGAAAATGTATTGGGAATTCAAAAGTTATAGGTCGTTGAAGAAAACGTGTCAGAAATTGCTGGTACAACGATCCAATGTGCTCCACCTAAATATTAAGAAATGATAGCCTTCCATGAAGGAGTTTAAGTGTCAAGCTGCTATATTTGTTGTATTAATCAATATCTTGGGCCAATATTTACCCTTTTGTTGAATTTTCTCTACCGGCATAATAATTTTATTCTGTATGTACCTCGCGATGAAAAGTTTTCAAAAATTAAGCGCTTCGTAAGTCTACCGTTATACTAAAACTTTTGTCGACAAGAATAAAAGAGCCAATATTTCTTCTCTTGAATGATATTCTGGTACTGGCCTTATAATTGAGTACTTTTAAATACATCCTGATGGGTTGTTTGACATTAAATGGGAATGAAAACAAGTTTAAATAACAAAATTTGTTGTCGGTATCAACAAAAGGTGCCAATATCTTCCTTTCTTCCTGATTTTTCTGGTCCGGCATCATTATTTGAATCTAAGAATGAATAGTTTGACACAAATTGAGAGATTTATAAGTGTACGGTTACTGATATTTATGTCGCGAAACAATTTAAAGCGACACTATTTCATCTTTGTTATAATATTCTTGTACTGGCCTGGTAATAGAGGACATTTGATACATTCAAATGGATTGTCAGACATAAAAGTGAAAGAATAAAGGTTTTGAAGTGCTATATTTGTTGCATTCAGCAATATAGGGTGCCAATATTGACCATTTTTCTTGGTTATTACTTACCGGCATTAACATTTTATCCTTTCGGTACCTGAGGATTGATAGTTTTACACAGGTTTGGGTTTACGGTTACTAAAACTTTTGTCGACAACTATAAGAATGCATAATTTGACAACAGTTGAGAGATTTATAAGTGTACGGTTACTGATATTTATGTCGATACCCATTAAAAGTGACAATATTTCATATGTTTTATAATATTTATGAGTTTAGATGGATTCTCAGACACAAAAGTGAAGAAATGAATGTTTCAGGGTGCTGTATTTGTTGTCTGCATCTATAAATGGTGCCAATATCTATCCTTTTGATGATACTTCTGTGCCAGCATGAACATTTTATTCTTATGATGGATAATTTGACACTGTATAAGTCTACGGTTACTTGTATTTGTGTCGATAACAATAAAAGGCGACAATATTTCTTTCTTTTGATGATACTTCTGTGCCGGCATGAACATTTCATTCTTAGGATGGATAATTTGACACTGTATAAGTCTACGGTTACTTATATTTGTGTCGATAACAAATAAAAGGCGACAATATTTCTTTCTTTTTATTGATATTCTTGTACCGGCTTGATAATTGAGTACTTTTTGTACCTCAAGATTGATTGTTAGACATTAGAGTGAAGGATTTTAAGTTTCAAAATGCTATATGTGTTGTACTCATCAATATAGGGTGCCAACATTGACCTTTTTCTTGGTTATTCCATACCGGCATCATATTTTATTCTTTTTGGTTCATAGTTTTCAGTCTACGGAGACTAAAACTTTGTCGACAGATATAAAAAGTGCCAATATTTCTTCTTTTATATGATATTTAAGTACTGGTCTGATAAATGAGTAGTTTTATGCCTCATGCTGGAGTGTTTTATATCTATTATTTTTTTTTTTTTTTTTTTTTTTTTTATTAACTGGTCTGATAAATGAGTACTTTTATGAAGTGTTTGAGTTAAATTATATTTATAATTTTTTTTTTTTTTTTTTTTTATTTTTTTTAACTATATTGATTTCCTCTTTGCAAGTGGACCACACACTTTAAATTTCACACACCTTATTCTGAGAATGAGAAACCATGAAAAACGCTTTTGGACCGTGTGAAATAGCTGGCGTATTTCGTCTTTCATCGATTTTGTTCAAACACGTTTCATGTTGATACGCAATAACCCCCGATAGATATACACGTCTTATATACACCAATAGCTGGCGCATTTTGTCAGCTTATGTATACCAAAAGTTCCAGCTTTAAGGTAGTAAAATGACGCAGATTTCGTTGTTCTTGTGAAAAATTGCAAATCTTTCAAAGAATTTGGCAGATTTTGAACCCAACTTTTTTACAGGAATGAAGTCTCCGACCTGAGGTTATCCTGAAAGAACTTGAAAAACGAGTCTTATTTACTTAGATGTTTTCCGATTGCTTGAGAAATGGCAAAGATACGAGCCTCAGAAAATGACCAGATTGCAATGTTACAGGTTGACAGGAAAAGAAAGGCTTTAATATGAACGACAAAACAATAAATTGATCAAATAGCAGCCTGTCTGGGCTTTCCAAAACGCCAAAGATCTGTTAAATCGGTTGAGAAATGCCAAAGTTATTAACGTTCAAAGTCTGTATGCAATTTTTCATTGAGAGGGTTAGGGTTTGGGTTTGGGTTTGGGTCAGGGTTAGGGTTATGGTCAGGGTTTGGGTTAGGGTTATGGTCAGGGTTAGGGTTAGTGTTATGGTTAGGGTTTGGGTTAGGGTCAGGGTTAGTGTTTGGGTTAGGGTATTAGGAAATTCAGCGAATAATGGGTCGTAGTGTCATTTTATTTGGTGTTATATGGCTGGCGTATGAATATATGAGGGTTAGGGTTGGGGTTAGGGTTAGTGTTAGCCGGAACTTGTTTTGTAACCCTAACTCCGAACCCCAAATTTCAAGTACGCATGCGCCGATATGCTTATATTATACACTTACTGACTTGCTTATATAGTAGTCTTTTTGTAACAATTACCTCAAGAAGGTATGCCAAAATTTGCATATTGAAATTCAGGGGAGATAATCTGTTAAGGCTTATAGGCAAACTTTGAAAAAATCGTATCTCTGTTGTTGACGGTCCGATTTATAAACTGTTTAGCGTTTTGGAAAGGGAATTCAATTGCGCACATTTTGGTGTCTTGATATTGAAAATGTATTGGGGCATTCAAAAGTTATAGGTCGTTGAAGAAAACGTGTCAGAAATTGCTGGTACAACGATCCAATGTGCTCCACCTAAATATTAAGAAATGATAGCCTTCCATGAAGGAGTTTAAGTGTCAAGCTGCTATATTTGTTGTATTCATCAATATCTTGGGCCAATATTTACCCTTTTTCTTGAATATTCTCTACCGGCATAATAATTTTATTCTTTATGTACCTCGCGATGAAAAGTTTTTCAAAATTAAGCGCTTCGTAAGTCTACGGTTACACTAAAACTTTTGTCGACAAGAATAAAAAGAGCCAATATTTCTTCTCTTGAATGATATTCTGGTACTGACCTTATAATTGAGTACTTTTAAATACATCCTGATGGGTTGTTTGACATTAAATGGGAATGAAAACAAGTTTAAATAACAAAATTTGTTGTCGGTATCAACAAAAGGTGCCAACATCTTCCTTTCTTCCTGATTTTTCTTGTCCGGCATCATTATTTGAATCTAAGAATGAAAAGTTTGACACAAATTGAGAGATTTATAAGTGTACGGTTACTGATTTTTATGTCGCGAAACAATTAAAAGCGACACTATTTCATCTTTGTTATAATATTCTTGTACTGGCCTGGTAATAGAGGACATTTGATACATTCAAATGGATTGTCAGACATAAAAGTGAAAGAATAAAGGTTTTGAAGTGCTATATTTGTTGCATTCAGCAATATAGGGTGCCAATATTGACCATTTTTCTTGGTTATTACTTACCGGCATTAACATTTTATCCTTTCGGTACCTGAGGATTGATAGTTTTACACAGGTTTGGAGTTTACGGTTACTAAAACTTTTGTCGACAACTATAAGAATGCATAATTTGACAACAATTGAGAGATTTATAAGTGTACGGTTACTGATATTTATGTCGATACCCATTAAAAGTGACAATATTTCATATGTTTTATAATATTTATGAGTTTAGATGGATTCTCAGACACAAAAGTGAAGAAATGAATGTTTCAGGGTGCTGTATTTGTTGTCTGCATCTATAAATGGTGCCAATATCTCTCCTTTTGATGATACTTCTGTGCCAGCATGAACATTTTATTCTTATGATGGATAATTTGACACTGTATAAGTCTCGGTTACTTATATTTGTGTCGATAACAATAAAAGCGACAATATTTCTTTCTTTTATTGATATTCTTGTACCGGCTTGGTAATTGAGTACTTTTGTACCTCAAGATTGATTGTTAGACATTAGAGTGAAGGATTTTAAGTTTCAAATTGCTATATGTGTTGTACTCATCAATATAGGGTGCCAACATTGACCTTTTCTTGGTTATTCCATACCGGCATCATATTTTATTCTTTTTGGTTCATAGTTTTCAGTCTACGGAGACTAAAAACTTTGTCGACACATATAAAAAGTGCCAATATTTCTTCTTTTATATGATATTTAGGTACTGGTCTGATAAATGAGTACTGTTATGCCTCATGCTGGAGTGTTGGAGTTAAATTATATTTATTATTTTTTTTTTTTTTTTTTTTTTTAGGGTTAGGGTTAGGGTTGTTAAATACTTTGGTGTACTGCTGTCAAATGTCAGCATTTAATTAATCTAGGTGAAAAAAAGCTAGAATTTTCAGTTTGGACAACATTCAGATAGCCATCTTTAAATTTGTTAATTACTTTTTTATATTAACTAGGATTTTCATAAAACTATACTTGGATTTTCATCAAACTTTACAGCTATCTCAGTTTAATATTGATCTTACTGAATCCCAGGCTGTTATGTACTTTGGTGTACTGCTGTCAAATGTCAGCATTTAATTAATCTAGGTGAAAAAAAACTAGAATTTTCAGTTTGGACAACATTCAGATAACCATCTTTAAATTTGTTTATTACTTTTTCATATTAACTGGGATTCTAATAAAACTATACAGCTATCTTAGTTATATATTGGTCTTACTAAATCCCAGGTTGTTATGTAGTTTGGTGTATTACAGTCAAATGCAACATTTAATTAATTTAGGTGAAAAAGGTAGAATTTTCAGTTTCGACAACATTCAGATAGCCATCTTTAAATTTCTTTATTCCTTTTCATATTAACTGGGATTTTAATAAAACTATACAGCTATCTTAGTTATATATTGATCTTACTAAATCCCAGGTTGTTATGTAGTTTGGTGTATTACAGTCAAATGCAACATTTAGTTAATTTAGGTGAAAAAGGTAGAATTTTCAGTTTCGACAACATTCAGATAGCCATCTTTAAATTTGTTTATTACTTTTCATATTAACTGGGATTTTAATAAAACTATACAGCTATCTTAGTTATATATTGATCTTACTAAATCCCAGGTTGTTATGTAGTTTGGTGTATTACAGTCAAATGCAACATTTAGTTAATTTAGGTGAAAAAGGTAGAATTTTCAGTTTCGACAACATTCAGATAGCCATCTTTAAATTTGTTTATTACTTTTTCATATTAACTGGGATTTTAATAAAACTATACAGCTATCTTAGTTATATATTGATCTTACTAAATCCCAGGTTGTTATGTAGTTTGGTGTATTACAGTCAAATGCAACATTTAGTTAATTTAGGTGAAAAAGGTAGAATTTTCAGTTTCGACAACATTCAGATAGCCATCTTTAAACTTGTTTATTACTTTTCATATTAACTGGGATTTTAATAAAACTATACAGCTATCTTAGTTATATATTGATCTTACTAAATCCCAGGTTGTTATGTAGTTTGGTGTATTACAGTCAAATGCAACATTTAGTTAATTTAGGTGAAAAAGGTAGAATTTTCAGTTTCGACAACATTCAGATAGCCATCTTTAAACTTGTTTATTACTTTTCATATTAACTGGGATTTTAATAAAACTATACAGCTATCTTAGTTATATATTGATCTTACTAAATCCCAGGTTGTTATGTAGTTTGGTGTATTACAGTCAAATGCAACATTTAATTAATTTAGGTGAAAAAGGTAGAATTTTCAGTTTCGACAACATTCAGATAGCCATCTTTAAATTTGTTTATTCCTTTTCATATTAACTGGGATTTTAATAGAACTATACAGCTATCTTAGTTATATATTGATCTTACTAAATCCCAGGTTGTTATGTAGTTTGGTGTATTACAGTCAAATGCAGTATTTAATTAATTTAGGTGAAAAAGGTAGAATTTTCAGTTTCGACAACATTCAGATAGCCATCTTTAAATTTGTTTCTAACTTTTCAAATTAATTGGGATTTTCATAGAACTATACAGCCATTTCAGTTATATATTGATCTTACTTAATACAATGTTATGTAGTTTGGTGTATTGCTATGAAATGTAAGGATTCAATTCATCTTAGTAAAAAATCTAGAATTTTCAGATCGGACTGAATGTAGATAGTCATCTTTAATTTTTTTCATAGCCTTTTCAAATCAACTTGGACTTTCATAAAACTGTACAGATATCTTACTTAAATATTGATCTTACTGAATCTCAGGTTATTTTGTAGTTTGGTGAATTGCGGTCAAGTTCAAGGATTTAATTAATCTAGGTTAATAAAGAACTAGAATTTTTAATTCGCACTGAATGCAGATAGTCATCTTTAAATTTTTTTATAACTTTTTCAAATCAACTTGGATTTTCATTAAACTTTACAGCTATCTCAGTTAAATGTTGATCTTACTGAATCCCAGGCTGTTATGTACTTTGGTGTACTGCTGTCAAATGTCAACATTTAATTAATCTAGGTGAAAAAAACCTAGAATTTTCAGTTTGGACAACATTCAGATAGCCATCTTTAAATTTGTTTATTCCTTTTTCATATTAACTGGGATTTTAATAAAACTATACAGCTATCTTAGTTATATATTGATCTTACTAAATCCCAGGTTGTTATGTAGTTTGGTGTATTACAGTCAAATGCAACATTTAATTAATTTAGGTGAAAAAGGGTAGAATTTTCAGTTTCGACAACATTCAGATAGGCATCTTTAAATTTGTTTATTACTTTTCAAAATAACTGGGTTTTCATAAAACTATACAGCAAGATCATTTATATATTGATCTTACCGAATCCCAGGTTGTTATCTAGTTTTGTGCATTGCTGTCAAAGGTCAGTATTGGGGCATTCAAAAGTTATAGGTCGTTGAAGAAAACCAGTACTGACTTATGTGTCACAAATTGCTGTTACAACAATCCAATGTGCTCCACCTAAAAAATTAAGAAATGATAGCCTTCCGTGAAGGAGTTTAAGTGTCAAGTTGCTATATTTGTTGTATTTATCAATATCTGGGTCCAATATTTACCCTTTTTCTTGAATATTCTCTACAGGCATAATCATTTTATTCTTTATGTACCTCAGGATGAAAAGTTTTAAAAATTTAAGCGCTTCGGTTATACTAAAACTTTTGTCGACATAAATAAAAGTGCCAATATTTCTTCTTTTGAATGCTATTTTAGTACTGGTCTTATAACTGAGTACTTTTAAATACATCCCGATGGGTTGTTTGACATTAAAGGGAATGAAAACAAGTTTTAAATAATAAAATTTATTGGTATCACTGAAGTGTACGGCCGCACTTTCCGACCTCACTGAAGAAACGTTTGTGTTATAATTTTTTTAATGGTCAGGGTTTGGGTTAGGGTCAAGGTTAGTGTTAGAGTTAGAGTTAGGGTCAGGATAGTAACTTTGACGAGGGTAGTGGACTTTGACAAGGGTTAGTGAGGTGCCCTTTTCACTTCTGCGCATGTCTGCCCTTTCTTGTGACTGTGTATGCGTCAGAAATTCCCAAAAATATTTCTAAGTACAGAGTATGAAAAGTGCCTTTGACTTCAATCTTGAAACAGGTGTAGAATGGATTTGAATAGAGATATTTTCTTAAAGTTAACTGTTCCGAAAAGATGAAAAGGCGATCTAGAGGATGAAAACTTATTGGTATCACTGAAGTGTACGGCCGCACTTTCCGACCTCACTAAAAAACGTTTGTGTTATAATTTTTTTTTATGGTCAGGGTTTGGGTTAAGGTCAAGGTTAGTGTAAGGGTTAGGGTCAGGGTAGTAACTTTGACGAGGGTAGTGGACTTTGACGAGGGTTAGTGAGGTGCCCTTTTTCACTTCTGCGCATGTCTGCCCTTTCTTGTGACTGTGTATGCGTCAGAAATTTCCAAAAATATTTCTAAGTATAGTATGAAAAGTGCCTTTGATCTCAATCTTCAAACAGGTGTAGAATGGATTTGAATAGATATATTTTCTTAAAATTAACTGTTCCGAAAAGATGAAAAGGCGATCTAGAAGATGGAAACTTACTGGTATCACTGAAGTGTACGGCCGCACTTTCCGACCTCACTGAAGAAACGTTTGTGTTATAACTTTTTTTTTCTCTATATGGTCAGAGTTAGGGTTAGGGTCAGGGTCAGGGTTAGGGTTAGGGTTAGGGTTAGGGTTAGGGTTAGGGTTAGGGTTAGGGTTAGGGTTAGGGTTAGGTTAGGGTTAGGGTTAGGGTTAGGGTTAGGGTTAGGGTTAGGGTTTTTATAAGTGTACGGTTACTGATATTTATGTCGCCAAACAATTTAAAGCGACACTATTTCATCTTTGTTATAATATTCTTGTACTGGCCTGGTAATAGAGGACATTTGATACATTCAAATGGATTGTCAGACATAAAAGTGAAAGAATAAAGGTTTTGGTGCTATATTTGTTGCATTCAGCAATATAGGGTGCCAATATTGACCATTTTTCTTGGTTATTATCCCATTATTTTATCCTTTCGGTACCTCAGGATTGATAGTTTTACCAGGTTTGGGTTTACGGTTACTAAAACTTTAGGTGAAAAAGGTAGAATTTTCAGTTTCGACAACATTCAGATAGCCATCTTTAAATTTGTTTATTACTTTTTCATATTAACTGGGATTTTAATAAAACTATACAGCTATCTTAGTTATATATTGATCTTACTAAATCCCAGGTTGTTATGTAGTTTGGTGTATTACAGTCAAATGCAACATTTAGTTAATTTAGGTGAAAAAGGTAGAATTTTCAGTTTCGACAACATTCAGATAGCCATCTTTAAACTTGTTTATTACTTTTCATATTAACTGGGATTTTAATAAAACTATACAGCTATCTTAATATATATTGATCTACTAAACCCAGGTTGTTATGTAGTTTGGTGTATTACAGTCAAATGCAACATTTAGTTAATTTAGGTGAAAAAGGTAGAATTTTCAGTTTCGACAACATTCAGATAGCCATCTTTAAACTTGTTTATTACTTTTTCATATTAACTGGGATTTTAATAAAACTATACAGCTATCTTAGTTATATATTGATCTTACTAAATCCCAGGTTGTTATGTAGTTTCAGGTATTATAGTCAAATGCAACATTTAATTAATTTAGGTGAAAAAGGTAGAATTTTCAGTTTCGACAACATTCAGATAGCCATCTTTAAATTTGTTTATTCCTTTTTCATATTAACTGGGATTTTAATAGAACTATACAGCTATCTGTAGTTATATATTGATTCTTACTAAATCCCAGGTTGTTATGTAGTTTGGTGTATTACAGTCAAATGCAGCATTTAATTAATTTAGGTGAAAAAAGGTAGAATTCTGTTTCGATAACATTCAGAGGCCATCTTTAAATTTGTTTCTAACTTTTTCAACACTGGGATTTTCATAGAACTATACAGCCATTTCAGTTATATATTGATTCACTTAATACAATGTTATGTAGTTTGGTGTATTGCTATGAAATGTAAGGATTCAATTCATCTTAGTAAAAAATCTAGAATTTTCAGATCGGACTGAATGTAGATAGTCATCTTTAATTTTTTCATAGCCTTTTCAAATCAACTTGACTTTCATAAAACTGTACAGAATATCTGTACTTAAATATTGATCTTACTGAATCTCAGGTTATTTTGTAGTTTGGTGAATTGGTGGTCAAGTTCAAGGATTTAATTAATCTAGGTTAATAAAGAACTAGAATTTTTAATTCGCATGAATGCAGATAGTCATCTTTAAATTTTTTATAACTTTTCAAATCAACTTGGATTTTCATTAAACTTTTTAGCTATCTCAGTTAAATGTTGATCTTACTGAATCCCAGGCTGTTATGTACTTTGGTGTACTGCTGTCAAATGTCAACATTTAATTAATCTAGGTGAAAAAAACCTAGAATTTTCAGTTTGGACAACATTCAGATAGCCATCTTTAAATTTGTTTATTCCTTTTTCATATTAACTGGGATTTTAATAAAACTATACAGCTATCTTAGTTATATATTGATCTTACTAAATCCCAGGTTGTTATGTAGTTTGGTGTATTACAGTCAAATGCAACATTTAATTAATTTAGGTGAAAAAGGGTAGAATTTTCAGTTTCGACAACATTCAGATAGGCATCTTTAAATTTGTTTATTACTTTTCAAAATAACTGGGTTTTTCTATAAAACTATACAGCAAGATCATTTATATATTGATCTTACTGAATCCCAGGTTGTTATCTAGTTTTGTGCATTGCTGTCAAAGGTCAGTATTGGGGCATTCAAAAGTTATAGGTCGTTGAAGAAAACCAGTACTGACTTATGTGTCACAAATTGCTGTTACAACAATCCAATGTGCTCCACCTAAAAATTAAGAAATGATAGCCCGTGAAGAAGGAGTTTAAGCGTCAAGTTGCTATATTTGTTGTATTTATCAATATCTGGGTCCAATATTTACCTTTTTCTTGAATATATTCTCTACAGGCACAATCATTTTATTCTTTATGTACCTCAGGATGAAAAGTTTTAAAAATTTAAGCGCTTCGGTTATACTAAAACTTTTGTCGACATAAATAAAAGTGCCAATATTTCTTCTTTTGAATGCTATTTTAGTACTGGTCTTATAACTGAGTACTTTTAAATACATCCCGATGGGTTGTTTGACATTAAAGGGAATGAAAACAAGTTTTAAATAATAAAATTTATTGGAAAAGCATCTTTCTTTTGCGTTTAAAATTAATTTAGTTTCAAATTAATTTTTATTGCGAGTTTAAGTAAAAAAAAGTTTATTTTAGGCATCTTTTGTTTCGTATTTCTTGCGTTTTGTTGGTTGTAAATTAAAATTATTTAGTTTCCTAAAATTTTTATTTTGTAAAAAAATTGGTTTAAGCACTTTTCATTTTTGATTAGTTTTAAAAAGATTTTTTTTCGATTTTGGATTAGTTTTAAAAAAGATTTTTTTTTCGTATTTTCATTTTAGTTTATTAAATAGGCATCTTTTGTTCCGTTTTTTTTGTTTTCGAAATTAAACATTTTTTTTATACGTGAAGTGTACGGCCGCACTTTCGACCTCACTGAAGAAACGTTTTGTTTATTTTTTTTAAGCCAAACAATTTAAAGCGACACTATTTCATCTTTGTTATAATATTCTTGTACTGGCCTGGTAATAGAGGACATTTGATACATTCAAATGGATTGTCAGACATAAAAGTGAAAGAATAAAGGTTTTGAAGTGCTATATTTGTTGCATTCAGCAATATAGGGTGCCAATATTGACCATTTTTCTTGGTTATTACTTACCGGCATTAACATTTTATCCTTTCGGTACCTCAGGATTGATAGTTTTACACAGGTTTGGAGTTTACGGTTACTAAAACTTTGTCGACAACTATAAGAATGCATAATTTGACAACAGTTGAGAGATTTATAAGTGTACGGTTACTGATATTTATGTCGATACCCATTAAAAGTGACAATATTTCATATGTTTTATAATATTTATGAGTTTAGATGGATTCTCAGACACAAAAGTGAAGAAATGAATGTTTCAGGGTGCTGTATTTGTTGTCTGCATCTATAAATGGTGCCAATATCTATCCTTTTGATGATACTTCTGTGCCAGCATGAACATTTTATTCTTATGATGGATAATTTGACACTGTATAAGTCTACGGTTACTTGTATTTGTGTCGATAACAATAAAAGGCGACAATATTTCTTTCTTTTGATGATACTTCTGTGCCGGCATGAACATTTCATTCTTAGGATGGATAATTTGACACTGTATAAGTCTACGGTTACTTATATTTGTGTCGATAACAAATAAAAGGCGACAATATTTCTTTCTTTTTATTGATATTCTTGTACCGGCTTGATAATTGAGTACTTTTGTACCTCAAGATTGATTGTTAGACATTAGAGTGAAGGATTTTAAGTTTCAAAATGCTATATGTGTTGTACTCATCAATATAGGGTGCCAACATTGACCTTTTCTTGGTTATTCCATACCGGCATCATATTTTATTCTTTTTGGTTCATAGTTTTCAGTCCACGGAGACTAAAACTTTGTCGACAGATATAAAAAGTGCCAATATTTCTTCTTTTATATGATATTTAAGTACTGGTCTGATAAATGAGTAGTTTTATGCCTCATGCTGGAGTGTTTTATATCTATTATTTTTTTTTTTTTTTTTTTTTATTTATTAACTGGTCTGATAAATGAGTACTTTTATGAAGTGTTTGAGTTAAATTATATTTATAATTTTTTTTTTTTTTTTTTATTTTTTAACTATATTGATTTCCTCTTTGCAAGTGGACCACACACTTTAAATTTCACACACCTTATTCTGAGAATGAGAAACCATGAAAACGCTTTTGGACCGTGTGAAATAGCTGGCGTATTTCGTCTTTCATCGATTTTGTTCAAACACGTTTCATGTTGATACGCAATAACCCCGATAGATATACACGTCTTATATACACCAATAGCTGGCGCATTTTGTCAGCTTATGTATACCAAAAGTTCCAGCTTTAAGGTAGTAAAATGACGCAGATTTCGTTGTTCTTGTGAAAAATTGCAAATCTTTCAAAGAATTTGGCAGATTTTGAACCCAACTTTTTACAGGAATGAAGTCTCCGACCTGAGGTTATCCTGAAAGAACTTGAAAAACGAGTCTTATTTACTTAGATGTTTTCCGATTGCTTGAGAAATGGCAAAGATACGAGCCTCAGAAAATGACCAGATTGCAATGTTACAGGTTGACAGGAAAGAAAGGCTTTAATATGAACGACAAAACAATAAATTGATCAAATAGCAGCCTGTCTGGGCTTTCCAAAACGCCAAAGATCTGTTAAATCGGTTGAGAAATGCCAAAGTTATTAACGTTCGAAGTCTGTATGCAATTTTCATTGAGAGGGTTAGGGTTTGGGTTTGGGTTTGGGTCAGGGTTAGGGTTATGGTCAGGGTTAGGGTTAGGTTATGGTCAGGGTTAGGGTTAGTGTTAGGGTTAGGGTTAGGGTTAGGGTTAGGGTTAGGGTTAGGTTAAGAGGTTAGGGTTAGGGTTAGGGTTAGGGTTAGGGTTAGGGTTAGGGTTAGGGTTAGGGTTAGGGTTAGGGTTAGGGTTAGGTTAGGGTTAGGTTAGGGTTAGGTTAGGGTTAGTAGGGTTAGGTTAGGGTTAGGGTTAGGGTTAGGGTTAGGGTTAGGTTAGGGTTAGGTTAGGTTAGGTTAGGTTAGGGTTAGGGTTAGGGTTAGGGTTGTCAGAAAGTGGAAAAATGTAGCCATATTTTCCCAAACCGCGTGATTGGCTACTAATGGCTACTTATCAGCGTGACTTGGTTACTTTTACGAATTGGGTACATTTTATGGGAATTGGGTACATTTTGCGTCAAAATGGTTACAATGCAAAGGAAAAATTTCTGAGTCCAACTTTTTCCATTTTTTGGGACCTTCTTCAGAGTTTAGTTTTTTCGTTTTATATCATTTGCAGTCGATTAAGACCAATTTGTTCGAACATAATTTTTTCAAAATGCCTTCAAAATACGGATTGGGACGTATTCATATATAATTTGACGTGATTAAAAATGCGTATAAGTGTGTAGGAATGTATGGATGTTATGTATGTATGTATATATGCGTATGTATGTATGTTTGTATGTATGTATGCTTGTATGTATATATGTCTTGATGGATTGATGTATGGATGTCTGGATGGATTGATTGATGTAAGTATGTATGTTTGAATGTATTTATGTATGTATGTATGTATGTTTGTATGTTTGTATGTATTTATGGATGTATGTTTGTATTTTATATGGATGTATGGTTGTATTTTATATGTATGTATATATGTATGTATCTTCGTATGTACGTATGTTTGTATGTATGTATGTATATATGTATGTCTTGATGGATTGATGTATGGATGTCTGGGTGTCTGGTGGATGTCTGGATGGATTGATTGATGTATGTATGTATTTATGTATGTATGTATGTATGTATATATGTATGTATGTATTTATGTATGTATGTATGTATGTATGTTGTTATGTATATATGGATGTATGTTTGTATTTTTATGTGTATGTATATATGTATGTATCTTCGTATGTATGTATGTTTGTATGTATGTATGTATGTATGTATGTTTGTATGTATATATGGATGTATGTTTGTATTTTTATATGTATGTATGTATGTACGTATGTATCTTCGTATGTATGTATGTTTGTATATGTATGTTTGTATGTATGTATGTCTTGATGAATTGATGTATGGATGTCTGGATGGATTGATGTATGTATGTATGTATGTATATATGTATGTATGTATATATGTATGTATATATATGTATGTATATGTATGCATAAGTTGTTTTGTATTTGGTATAACTGTGTGCTTATTAGTCCACGCATGTGTATATTGGTAAACCTTCTGTGTATATTTCAATAAATTGTTCCGAATTATGTTCCATCAGAAGATCTTATGCCATTCCCCTGTTTGGAAAAACTTATATAAATCCGTCTCCCCCAAAAGAAATAACATCTATTTAACAAACAATATTACGTACTAACAGTATCTTCAGTTTAAGGTAGCATATGGTAAATTGAATAAATACACAAAAGGAAAAAATACAACAACAAAATAAGTTTTGGATTGACTCTATATATTTGGTGAACTATTTGCGGTAAATGTCTTCAAATCAACCAATTAACGCATACATGTAACCATGTAACGCGTAAATGTAACCATTTAACGCATATATGTATCCAATTGACGCGAAATGTATCCAATTACCGCTGCGTTAATTGGTTACTTCATTGCGGTAAATGACTACTTTGTAACCATTTAACGCATACATGTATCCAATTACCGCTGCGTTAGTTTGCTACACGTTTGCGTGATTTCTACATGTTTGCGTGAAATTCCTACATTATTGCGTTAATTGGCAACATGTGTGCGTGAAATGACTACACTATTGCGTTTATTTACAACCATACTGTCCCAATTGGCTTATATTTACAATTGTTTAAGTCAGTAGTATTGCCAATAAATAAAAACAGAAATATCATCTTTTTTAACGTGAGCTATAGCCTGATGGCATTGAATTAACCAACCGTTAAATGTATTGTTTTTGTTATGTTGTTATAAGAATGTGTCATTTTTCATTGGTAGTTCTAAACGTGGTATCCTTCAATCAGTCAAAACGGAATAGAAAGTTTAATAAACGTTATCAACGTGCAACCAACGTCTGTTTACCCTGTTTTTCCTCTCGATGGGAATGTTCCTCTGTCTATATTTCTGAAAGTTCACGTTAACATGGGACTGCATTAATGTATGTATGTATGTATGTATGTATGTATGCATGTAAAATGGCATAAACACTTGTATATATGTAACGAACCTTCATTAAATATTATTTTAGTAACATCCTTTTTCTTTTGACATATGTTCCGTCTATTTAGTACAATTTTGCAATTAAAAGGTCCGAAGATATTGCATCATTACTAAATAATTGTTAGTCGTTAGTCTATAACTATAATGAACATTGACTTGCATCATCACTATTTTTGTCTTTAGTTGGAAATCCCTGGGATTTTCAGTTGAGGCTTGATATTATATCAGCCGACGAAAAATATCTTATGCAATTTTACTAGAAAATCATGGAGGGAAAACAAATAGAAAAAGTGAACATTGCCCTTGAAATTAGACAAAGAGAAATACATGGATCCATTAAATTGCCAAGGGTTGAATGTTTTAGCGTAAACCGTATATGTATGTATATATGTATATGTGTGTGTGTGTGTGTGTGTGTGTGTGTGTGTGTGTATTGTGTTATTATGTGTGTGTATATGTATATTATTATTATGTATATTATGTTATATATGTGTATATGTGTGTGTGTGTGTGTGTGTGTGTGTGTATTAATATTATTATTATTATTATTATATTATTATTATGTTAATGTTATGTTATTATGTGTGTGTGTGTGTGTGTGTGTGTGTGTGTGTGTGTGTGTGTGTGTGTGTGTGTGTGTGTGTGTTATGTGTGTGTGTGTGTGTGTTATGTGTGTGTGTGTATGTGTGTGTGTGTGTGTTATGTGTGTGTGTATGTGTGTGTGTGTGTGTGTGTGTGTGTGTGTGTGTGTGATATTTGAAGAATATGGTTCTTTATCTTCAATTTCCACCCTTACTTTTTATTATTGTCCCTAAATAAAGGAGAAACTGACTTTAATACAAAGGGACCAAAACCAAATATGTGAATGCTAATTTGTTTAAATGCAAACTGAATCAGGCGAAACTTTGTGAAGTTAATCTCTATAATAAGAAGTATTTTTCCGGTATAAGAATAATGGCCTGCAGCCTAAAATTTGGCGGTAATTGGCAACCTGTGCAAAAATTAGTTGCCTTAATCCTTATATTTTCGATAGGTATTGATTAAAAGTTAGATGGATTTGTTCGTAATGATGTATAGTTAACGTCAAAATCTTGATTTCCCCAATCGTTGATTTTATTGAAAATTTGGATATTTTCAATTGTGGTATCACACTCGAAGAAAAATATCAAAACGGACTTTAAATACGGTAGAAAAAAGGTGGAGTTCACTTGAATTTGTCCAAAAGACAAAAATTACCGAAGAAAGCAAATATAACACCAGTTGATAACAGATTTGAACAATTAAGAAAAAAACAAAATATAACACCATGTGACAACAGATTTGAACCATAAAGATGTCATTTCCATTTCAGTAAACAATGCTAGTATGTCATAAATATTGAAACAATATCCAAATATAAAAAAAAAGAAAATATTGGTTCATCAGATACATTGAATGAATCACTACGCAAGATTGTATCCATTTCACGCAAGATTGTATCCATTTGACGCAAGATTGTATCCATTTGACGCATGCAGGTAACCATTTAACGCAAAACTGTAGCCAGTTAACGCTGCGCTATTTGGATACATTATTGCGTGAAATGGTTACATTGTATCCTTTAACGCATGCAGGTAGTGATCTAACGCTGCGGAGTTGGATACATTATTGCGTGAAATGGTAACTTTATCCTTTAACGCATACATGTAACCATTTCACGCATAGATGTCACCATTTCACGCATAGTTGTATCCATTAACGCCAAAATGTGCATTTCCGCAAATTACTTTGCGTTATTGGTTACATTTTTGCGTTAATTGGTTACATTCTTGCGTTAATTTGTTATATTTTTGCGTTATTTGGTTACATTCTTGCGTTGATTGGTTACACTCTTGCGTTAATTGGTTACATTCTTGCGTTAATTTGTTATATTTTTGCGTTATTTGGTTACATTCTTGCGTTGATTGGTTACATTCTTGCGTTAGTTGACTACATTTTGCGTTAAAAGCTATATTTTGGGAGCATTTGGTACATTACTGTTAAGAGCAAGGATTCGTTTTCTGAGTTTTCTTCTATCCCTTTTAATTTGTAAGTATAATAATTATTTACATCCAATTTATGTTGAAACTAGATTGTTATTTGTAATTACAGACCAATGTGAAGATGGCATTTGCTCAATATTTTGCACATCCTTTTGTTTATCCTTACGGTTTTGTTGCTTTTTTGGTAAAATTTTGAATTTGTTGATGCCTAAACTTTTTGTCAAAATAATATGGATGTAATGGATTTACAGTTTTATAGTTTCAGTTATATTAGTCGTTTTATTTTGATAAGTTCCTCACACTTCAAGAGGAGAAAAGAACACAGAGAAGAAAGTGGTAATTATAAGTGTTATTTATTTAAATATATACGTATTATTGTCTGTGTAGACATAAAATGGTTGTAACTTCTTTATTTGTTTTGTGTTTTTGATCATTTACATTGATTTTAACTGTTCGATATTTGCTCTGGCATTTTTTAAGGAAATTCTGACGAGAAAAAACGAAATTTAATGAATTAAACAAAGTTTCTTTGAATAAACCGAATTCTCGTTTTTCTAACCCTCGCGCTAATTGCCTACATTAATTCAAGTTAACTCACCTAAAAAATATAATGAGTTGAAAGCCAATCTTTTGTAATTATAATGTCTTTGACCTTTAAAACAAATGAGTAAAAACTCAGATCGTTATCTCTTCCGGTAAAATATTTTGAGCTAACCATAAATTTTGGGAAAATGTTACACAATTTTAGCAATTGGATAAACTAGGAAACGTTTTTCAGGCAAAACTTTTAACGGAGGATAGGGTTGGGGATATTTTTTGCATGCAAGGTCCCATATACATAGGCAATGTTTCCACCAAAAATCAGGTCCCTATTCCTTAAAATAAAAGAGTTCCGATTTTTACTTTAGGAATCAAACACATAAGAATTTTGGTCGTATAGTTGGTATACCCCTCTAGAGGGAAGGAGTCCAGAAGTTGCATTATTGGGGTTACACCCCATTTTTGGCAGGGGTTAGGCGCGGTTAGGTTTATAGTTAGCCTTGGGCTAGCCAGTATTGGCCGGGAATAAATCGCGGAGGGTAAAGAGGGATAGGGCGAGGGTTAGCGTTAGTTTTGGTAGCCATGGAAAAAATCGGCAGGAGCGGTTAGCGGAAAAATGTGGGATCCTAGGTCCCATCCCCACTTGACCTTCAAAAAAACCGGACCTAAATCCTTCCCCCAAAAGTGTGGGTAGGATACAGTCACTAACGCACAGATATTTTCCCAAAATATATTCTGCTAATTAGGGTTAGGGTTTAGGGTTAGGGTTAGGTTAGGGTTAGGTTAGTTAGGGTTAGGTTAGGGTTAGGGAGGTTAGTTGGTTAGGTTAGGGTTAGGTTAGGGTAGGTTAGGGTTAAGGTTAGGGTTAGGCCAGGTTAGGGTTCAGGCCAGGTTAGGCCTAGCCAGGTTAGGCCAGGGCCAGGCCAGTTAGGTTAGGTTAGGGTCAGGCCAGGCCAGGCCAGGTCAGGCCAGGCGGAGCCAGGTTAGGCCAGGTTAGGAGGCCAGGGCCAGGGTTAGCCAGCCAGGCCAGGGTTGCCAGGGCCAGGCCAGGGTCTAGGGTAGGTTAGGGCCAGGGTTAGGCTTAGGGTTAGGGCAGGAGGTTAGGGTAGGTGAGCGGTAGGGTTAGGAGGTTAGGGTAGGAGGTTAGGAGGAGGGTTGGTTAGGGTTGGGGGGTTTTTGGGAAGGGATTAGGGGAAATTTATTGGGTT
>JAASAO010000444.1:0-66604 GCA_017311375.1 Mytilus coruscus | reverse complement strand
AACTTTTCAAAATTTTTGGTTTAAAGGCGCAAATTTTAAAATTTTAAAAAAATTTTAAAATTTTTTTTGGATTCGGATTTTGTTTCCCTTTTTTTTTCCCTTTTTTTTAAAAAAGTAATTTTAATTTAAATAAAAAAATTCTTTGAAAAAACGCCTTAAAAATTAAATTTAAAAAAGTTGGTGAAATTAAAATTTTTGAAATATAAACCAGTAAACAAATTAAAAAATTTTTTTTAAATTTTCTATTTCAAAAAACCCTAAAAAATTTAAAAATTTTGTTTGGGAAAAAATTTTTTAAATTTTTTAAAAAGGGAATTTTTAAAATTTATTAAATTCCCTTTGGAAAACCCCCCGGGGGATTTTCCGGTTTAAAATTATTTTCCTTTTGGGGGTTTTTTTAAAATTTTAAATTTTTTTTGTGTCTACCCCCTTTTTTTTTAAATTGATTTTTAAAAAGGTTTTAAAAAATTTAAATTGTTTTGGAAAAAACGTCTTTAAAAAAATTTTTTTAAATTTTTGAATGAAATTTTTAATTTAAAAAGGGGGTTTTAAAAAATTTTAGGGAAAAAAATTTTCAAAATTTGGGTTTAATTGTAAAAGGTTTTTTGAAATTTCATTTTAACTTTTTTTAAAAAAATTTTTTTCTGGTTTACTAATCCTTTTTTTAAAAAGGGTTTCAAAAATAAAATTTTTTAAAAAGGTACTTTTTTTTTTTTTTTAAAAAATTTTTCCCCAAAGGGGAAAAGTTTGGATTTTAAATGGGAAAACCCTATAAAACAATTAAATTTTTTAAAAAAAAAACCCCATCCCTTTTGTAAAGTCTAAAAGAATTTTTAATATTTAAAATAAAAAAATTTGGTATGGCCCAAAATTTTTGGAAAACCAAATTTTTAAAATTTTTAAACAATTGTGGAAAATAAATTTTTCATGCTAGACTCTTGAAAGTTATTGTGTATTAAGCATGAACCTTTTTTTTTAAGAGATTTAAAATAATTTATATATTCTTTTGGATTTTAAGGGGATTAAAACCCTTGTTGGTATTATTTTTAACTATTTGATAACCAAAATGAAATATTTTGTTCTTTAAATTTACTTTTAATGTAAAAATTTAAATAAAAAGGAATTAAATTTTTATTAGAATTTAATTAAGGTTTTTCATTCCTTTTTTTAAATTAAAGCTAAACCTTTCATAAATATAAAGGTATATACCATTTTTATTAAAGACAAATTTTTAATTGATTGTTTTTTAATTAAATTTATGAATAAATGCCAATTACTTTAGTTTGTGTAAATGCCCTTTTGGTTTTGTAAACCTATTCCTATGTTTTAAAGTTCTTGGTTATTAAACCTTTTTTCAAAATTAGGTTTATTTTCCATTTATTCACTTTGATCTTTGAAAACATTTTAAAATAACAATTAAGTTCCTGTAAAAATTTAGGTTTTTAATTTAAATCTTTTTTATTAATTTAATTCAATTTATTTAAGTAACTTTATTTAAGTTTTCTAAATGGTGTTTTGAACATTCATTTGATTAACAAACGAAATTTTGTCAATTTCGAATGTTTTACAAAAAAAAATTCCTTTTAGTAATTATTATAAATTTAAATTAGTTCCAACCTTTTGTATACTCAGACCTTCATATAGATTTATTAATATAGAAAATTTAAATTTGGTCAAATTTATTTTGTGAAGTTTTGAGGAAATAGGTCTAAATTTATTTTTATAATTTTTTACAGAATTTGGATTTCGTTTAATAACGGAAAAATTATTGGTAAAATTAATTTTTATTTTCAATTTTGATTATTGTAATTTTTACTTTGTATTTAATTCCGGTTTAAAAAGTTGTATCGAAGAAATTCTAATTTGGTAAAATTTTTTTTTTTTAAAAGTTTTAACTGAATAATGTACTCTAAATTTGTTTAATGTGTATCTATTCTAAATTAATAATAATTGCATTTTAAAGTTTAAAGATTAAATCGATGGTTTAAATTTGATTTGTTTTGTTTCCTTAATGCAAATTTGTGAATTATTAATGGTATTTTAAAGAAACCCATCTGTTTTTAATTTGTATTATTTAAATTTTACTTATTTAGTCTTATTTTTCCAAGGGAAAACTTTCAACATATTTGTTTATTTTTTGGTTGATTTATTTCCAATTTAATTGTTAATTAAATCATAATTTTTAGACTTTCAGAGTATTTAAAAATTATAAGTCTTTTTTTTGTTTAAAACTCTTAATTTAATTGGGTAAAAGTTTCAGATTATCTACCCAATTGTTCAATTAATTGGGATAATTGTAACAGGCCGATTTACCTTTAAGTTAAAAAGAATTTTACACAAATCCATCAACGTGACTTTTCTCAATTATGAATTTGAACCGTGTTGGTTTATCCCTCTATGTTACTAAGTAATGATTTAAATAAGTTTTGTTGAGAATTTTAGAAAATGATTTAAACGTTTAATTTACCTGTTTGAATTTTTTTAACCTATTTGATTTAATTCCCAATGATTGGATTTTTCTAAAATTAATATTTGGTTAAATTGATTTTTACGAAATTAACAAACTAAATCAATATAAATAAAAATAAATAATTCCATAAATACCATTTTAAATAAAGATTTTTGGTTTTCCCAACATAAGTTAAAATGGAATCAAGAAAATTTTATTTATCGAGGAAATCAATTACAATTTGAATGGATAAAATAAATCTTTAATTAGTATTTATACAGGTAATATCTAATCTTTCTTTTCGCCATATTCTATTAAAATTTAAACGTGAAGAAGAAGTTGTTTATAATTATTGCAACTTATATTTTCGGTAAAAAAAATTGTACAATTATACCGACATTCAAAATAGCTTGTAATTAAAAACAATTTCATACCCAACTATATCAGTCCTATTCAGGACCGATAAGTCTGTCGATCAATATTGGCGGGTATATAATGTTGTTGAAATTTATACAATAACATCTTTTGTACACAAGTTAAAATTTCAATATCGATTTTTTAGTGCCTGGATTTTGCTTAAACTATTGAATTAATAAAATAAATGACAAAAATTAAAATCATATGCAATGACATTTCGTTTAATTTTCTATGAAATAAAAACAAAATCTATTTAATATAAAATTTTAATCAGAATATTTCTTTAAAACAATTATCGTGAAACAAGTTATACATAAAACAGGGAAAATACCTTTAAAAGGAGCGAAAAATAATTTTATTATAAATTTCAGTGTTAATTATTTTCTGGGAACAGTTTATCTTGGATATCTGTCAAAATAAATGTTCCCGTGTTATTTTACACTTTACACTTGAAATAATTTATTTTTCATTAAGAAATTTTGAAATCAATCATATCGAAATATCATTAAAGAACATAACAGAAACAGCACAGATTCTGCATGCAAATACACGATG
The DNA here is from genome assembly GCA_017311375.1 of Mytilus coruscus. NCBI lineage: Eukaryota > Metazoa > Mollusca > Bivalvia > Mytilida > Mytilidae > Mytilus > Mytilus coruscus. Next base: position 63,183 of record JAASAO010000444.1, on the reverse strand, counting down.
ATTAAAATTAATGCGACATTTCCAAACACATCCGCCATTTTGAAAAATCCCGAAAAATCACTTTTTAAATCGATGTGGGACGTAATTTGCTCTGAAATTAAACTGTTTTAAGTAAAATATTTCGCCAGATATATGTTTAAATATACTCAATGGATTTGCAAAGTTTGACTTTTATTTACGGAATTTCTAAATTTGATGTACAAGTAGACATAGGTATCGGTAGATTTAGCATAGATGACGAGAAAAGTGCATTTTTTTACGATATTCCAGGGACGTAATTTAATTAAAATTAAACTGTCAGGACCAACATTTTTGGTAAAATATGTTTGAATATCAAGGATTGATTTGCAAACGTTAGAAAACCGGTCAGATTAATGAGAAAATTGAACTTTATTGAAGCACCTATGCAATTTAAATGGGACAAAATAATTCAAAATGGCGGCTCGCTATACGTCACCAAAGTCACGTGATGTCTTACTTAGTTGGATATGTTTGTAAAATAATAAAATTGATATTAGATAATGTTGACACTTGTTGAATTCATTTAGTAAACAGTTTAGTCGTTTAAAATGGTAAATAAAGTAACAGCTCAATGAACTTTTAAACTGTGTAAAATTGTAAAACCGCTCACTGGTGCAAAACGTGCGTTAATTGTGGAAAAGCAGCAAATATCAAACTTATTTTTAGTTTGCGGCCTTTAATATAATTATACAAACCAAAAGTTAACATAAACATTGTAAAACAAGAATACAAAAGTCAGATAATTTTATCAACTATATTTTAGCGGTAATTACTAAATAAAAATTATTTGGTTGATCTAAAAATATTTCGTCAAGATGCTCTTGTTAAAGTCCGCGTTACATATTCAAATGAATTTCAATGGTCGGAACGTTTGCAAACTTTCAATCTAGGTGTTCTCATTGAAATCTGCGTTTATGTTTCAATTAGATACACAATGCGCGAGGGCTGTAAAGCCAGTCAAGGTCGTTAAACACTTCCATCATCATCAAAATTTTCATTCCGTTTTTCTACGATGACCGCGTTGACAAAATTAATTTAGAAAAATAACCATTTTATGATTCTTCCAACACAACAAAACTGTCTTTTAGCAAAGCATACTTGCTTTCTACTGATGAACAATACTACTATGTCACAATAAAATTCAAGCATACAAAAGCCTGTTGAAAAGTCACAAATATATTGTCGATTTTCAATGTATACTTTATACCAATAAAGACTTTTTACTTATGCTAAATAGCTATAATATAAGTCATAGCTGGAAACAGTATCATAAAGAAAATAAATAAGTAACTTGAAATAATTGATAGAGAGTACTCAAACCCTACCACGGCCGATCTGTGCTAGGACACACATGATACATGCAGTACTATACTAGTGCCAGTAATATTTGATAACTAAATAGACAATCACAATATATGTCATACATGTACCTTTTTTCAAAACTAATATGCAAAGAAAATACTCACAATCTTTAAAACAATACAGATAATCACAATTCACCAAGGACGTATGCGCTGCGGTGTACTTGTATGAATGCACATATGCGCACTGCTTATGACATGTCAGGGAAAAATAAGTCTTTTCATCATTATTATTATCATTATGTATTTTATTCCTCATGAAAATAATTTTACTTTTCCGCTTTAATCAATAATTGATTAATTGAAACATTTACATAATTATATCTTTTCGCAGCCTTAATTTTAAGTAATTAAATCCAAATGATTATCAAATAAACTAAAAAGAATACTCTGATATTTCTATTAATCACTCAATAAATAAATAGTAGGACTTAATGGAATAACAAAACCCTCACAGACAACTAAAGGCATTTTTTACACTATAACAGGTATTTGAAAACATGAAAATTGAATATAACATTTTTATATTATATGATAATCTGGCGGAAAAACCTACCGGGAGGTCGTCATTAACCCAAATGATAATTAGAATCTGTGCTTTGTTAGTTGTTTTTCTGTTTTGTATCAATCTGATGAGTTAAACCTTTTCAACTGTTGTTTGACATTTTTATAATGTTGGCCCGTATACATTCTGGATGTGCCTGTCTCAAGTCAAGAGACTGTACAGTGACGGATCCTGGGGTGTTCCGTCGTTCGAACTCTCTTTGTTTGATGATCAATGCTTTTGAATGGGGACATATGATTGGAACCCCTTTTTAAATTGTTTGATCCGCCCCTGCTGTAATCAGTGGTTGTTGTTCAAATTTGTTGCTTTATATCATTTTTGTTTTCATTTTATATATTAGTATTGTACATAAATCAGGCCGTTAGTTTTCTCGTTTGAATTGTTTAACATTTGTCATTTCGGGGACTTTTATTGCTGACTATGGGTTATTGGTTTAGCTCGTTGTTGAAGGCCATATGGTGATCTAGAGTTCTTAACTTTATGTCACTTGGTCTTTCTATGGTGGAGAGTTGTATCATTGGCAACAATACCACATCTTCTTATTTTCATATGAACATTAGAATTGATTTTCGATGTAAAATTAAATATAAAGAGGTAAATGAATTACCAGCACTGCGTAACGTTTCTAGACTATCATCTTGGGCATTCGTTAAGTGTTATCAAGCCTAACAAAAATTTAGAAAATTTACAGATTTATAACAATACATCTTTTAATTTAAAATTATCATAAACAAAGACATATACACACTATATATGTCTCTGTTATAGGTCCAAGGACACAGTTTCGTCCTTGGTTTTCGTTGTTTATAGTCCCTAGTGTAAACAGTGTATAACTTGCAAATTTTTTCATACACTTTCCCAATTTATTTCTTGATATTTCATGCATGAAATAATAAGTAAGGATAAAATTACATGTTAAAAAAATTCGGTGCTGAATCTTTATGTTAAGTAGCAATTTGGTCGAGTTAAAAGGTCAAAAATTTTGGTACTATTAATAATTAGTTAAAATGTTTTCACAGGTCACCGTCCTTCACTTTTCAATTGATAAATGTACATAAATTACAAGAATATATTGTACATGTTGTATATAGAATGATATTTACACAGTATGTTCTTTTTCGACCGGGCCCGATTTGGTGGTGTAGCATCCTATAAAGTCTATTCGAATTATTTTTAAAAGAACTCGGCTTGTTGAAAGTGAGGGGCCGTCTTAAACTTAAACCCGTTTTAGAAGGCCTCATTGTGACTTTGAGATGAAGAACAGCAATAAACTCGCTGTTCCTTTGCTTTGTGTGTGTGTGTGTTTTTTTTTTTTTTTTTTCTGTGCATGTACTGATTTTGTGTTATGGATGGATACAACATGTACAACATATCCTTTGTTTTTCTGTGATGTACAAATCTCGTAAACCGATTAGATATACCTTTTGAAGGGATACACGCAACTTGTCGAAACCTAAGCTTGTCATACATTGCTAATGTATAAAATAAATCAAGAAATTAATTTTCAGACCCTTAAATAAGATAAAAGAAGCAAATATTATGAATAGCTCTGTTTCAGAAACAAATATTCCGTTTTCTTATTTTTCAGAAAAAACAAACCCAGGTACATGTTGATAGGGACAACGTAAACATTAATGACATGACATGGTTACGTACCTAAGCAGTTAACATAGTGCTTTGGCAGATTAAGAGGCATTTGTGATTGATAAATATGTCTCTAAATTCCTTCGTCATATTGCTGACTAGCGATATTTTTGTCATAGTCCAATTCTTTTATAAAGTCGTTCATTTCATATACTTTTATATAATTACAATGAAAGTTTCAACCTTTCTATTTCAGAACGGTGACACTCCTTACACGTTGCTGCTAGATATGGATCACATGATACAGTCCAACTGCTACTAAAACGAACAGATGTAGATCCAAATAAAGAAAATAAGGTAAAGAATATAGTTCTAACCAGGACTGTTAACCTAGATACATCGGACTACACAACTGTCCAAATCAATGTAAACACAATGTTGCTAAAATGTGTACATATCTATGCAATATACTTAAATATTCGTTTTTTATCTTATTGACACTCATATTGGAAAAGTGGATTTATTAACTTGTTATACATTGTGCCTTGTATGGATAGCTGTCTATTTGGCACTCATAACACATCTTCATATTTATATTGAAAAGAACTATAGAAAGTTAATAAGTTAAACATCCGTTTCTTTTTTTTGTTTATTTCGTTTGTTATTTCCTAGATGAAGCTATTATATTTTCTCATTCATGAAACCAATTTGTGACTAGCATGTTTCTGCTGCTATGTTAGATACCAAAATATATTTGTAAAAATAAAGTATATTCAGTTGTAAGTCATAAACATATAACGTCATCACTAAAACTTGAAATTTTCGGTGGTTAACGTGATTTTTTAAAGTTTTTTGTTTATATTTTCCTATTCATCATTTGGGATTGATAATAATCGGTTTAAACAAAGGTTAACTAGCAAATGACGTTTCATTATGAATATCAATAATATAACAACGTAGACATGGTAACACTTACGCAAGCAGTTAACATAGTGGCAAAATCTAAAAGACAGATTAAGAGGCATTTGTGATTGATAAATATGTCGCTAAATATCTACCTTACATTGTTGTTATTTTACTAGCGATATTTTCTGTCATAGTCCAATTCTTTTGTATAAAGTCGTTCATTTCATTTTCATACATTTATATAATTACTATGAAAGTTGCTACCTTTCTAGTTTGGCAGGACGGTGACACTCCCTTACACTTTGCGGCCGATATTTTTGTCGATAAAGGATCACATAATATGAGTCCGACTGTTACTACAAAGAACAGATATCGATCCAAATAAAATAAAGAAATAAGGTAATGAATATAGTTCTAACCAGGATTGTTAACCTTTGATACATCGGACTGGTCCAAATCAATGTTGTTGCTAAAATTTGTACATATCTTTGCAATATACTTACATATTCGTTCCTTATCATATTGACACTCATATTGGAAAGAGGAATTGTAGGAACTATAGAAAGTTAATAAGTTAAACATAGAAAGTTCTTTGTTTCTTTTTTTTGTTTATTTCGTTTGTTGTTATCAATAGATGAAGGTATAATATGTTCTCATTCATGAAACCAATTTGTGACTAGCATGTTTCTACTGCTATGTTAGATACCAAAAAATTTGTAAAATAAAGTATATTCAGTTGTAAGTCATATACATATAACGTTATCACTAAAACTTGAAATTTTCGGTGGTTAACGTGATTTTGAAAGTCTTTTTCGTTCATATTTTCCTATTCATCTTTTCGGATTGATTATAATCGGTTTAAAACAAAGGTTTACTAGCGAATGACGTTCCTATATCAATATCAATAATATAATGCAGTAAAGTATCCAAAAATTAAAATAACAATTTAGGAATGTTCTAAATACAAAGCCTTTTCTGGTTGTACCGTCATCAAACACGCTACACGCTCAAAACACAAAATCTAAAAGACAGGAAGGGATAAATACCTGAATACGTGAAGAGTTATATTGTTAAATGAGAACTAATACAGATGTACGTTACAATGACTAACATTATTACGGACGATCTTTCAGTGCAAACAAATAATATATGTTAATACTCAATTTTCCTTGAGTTTGGTATTTTGTTATTTTACTTTTGATAAGTGTAAATTCGTTATGATGAATTTAAATAAAGATAATTAATTCGATGTGTATACACATCACCGGTCAGTTGTAAGGCGACAGGTTAAGTATTGCATTTCCTTATTTTTGGAAAAACCCAAACCCAGATACATGTTGATTGGGACAACGTAAACATTAATGACATGACATGGTTACGTACTTAAGCAGTTAACATAGTGCCATTATCATTAACGTTAGTGCAAATGCTAAAATCTTTCAAAACAAACTTTTACTAGCAAATGACGTTCCTACACGAATGACAATAACATAAAGCAGAACAATAACCAAATAATTGAAAAAAGTTATCCCCACCAAGCGGTAGCATGAATGTTTGAAACCATATTGACTACAAAATGACGTTCTGACGCAATAGACTCAAACACGCTGACATTAACACACGCTTATGAAAATAACACGTTAGGAACCTGCTGAGTACAAAGCTCTTTTCTGGATTTACCTTCATCATAAACGTTCAAACCCCAAAATCTAAAAGACAGGAAGGGAGGGATACATACCTGGATAAGTGAGGAGTTAAATTGTTAATGAGAACTAATACAGATGGACGTCACATGAACTCACATTGTTACAGACGATCTTTTAGTGTAAATAAATAAAATATGTTAATACTCAATTAATAAGTGTAAAGTGGTAATGCTGAGTATAAATAAAGATAACTAATCCGATGTGTATAAACATCACTGGTCAGTTGTAAAGCTACAGGTTTGGTATCAAATTTTTCTTATTTAAAAAAAAACAAAAAAACCCAGAAACATGTTGATAGGGACAACGTAGACATGGTCACTTACGCAAGCAGTTAACATAGTGGCAATGGTAGATTAAGAGGCATTTGTGATTGATAAATATGTCGCTAAATATCTACCTTACATTGTTGGCTAGCGATATTTTCTGTCATAGTCCAATTCTTTTTATAAAGTCGTTCATTTCACATACATTTATATAATTAATATGAAAGTTGCTACATTTCTTTTTCAGGACGGTGACACTCCCTTACACTTTGCGGCCCGAAAAGGATCACATAATATAGTCCGACTGTTACTAGAAAGAACAGATATCGATCCAAATAAAGGAAATGAGGTAATGAATATAGCTCTAACCAGGATTGTTAACCTTTGATACATAGGACTGGAAAATGTTGATAAAATTTGTACATATCTTTGCTATTTACTTGGATATTCGTTCCTAATGTTATTGACACTCATATTGGAAAGAGGAATTGAAGGGAACTATAGAAAGTTAACAAGTTAAACATCTCTTTCTTTGTTTCTTTTTTTTTTTTTTTTTTTTGGTTCTTTGTTATTTCAATAGATGAAGGTTATTTATTTCTCATTCGCGAAACCAATTTGTGATTAACATGCGTCTTCTGCTATGTTAGATTTCTCAACAAATTTGTAAAAATAAAGTATATACTGTTGTAAGTCATATACATATAACATTATTCTACAAGTGCGGTGGTAAAAGTGATTCTAAAAGCCCATTGTGTTTGTATTTTCCTATTTATCTTTTCAGATTAACTATGGTAGGTTTTCATACATTCATTTGATGAACCTATTTATAAGAACTACATGTCTACTGCTCTATCCTGTGGACAGAAATATTTATAAAAATAACATATCAATCCCTTTAGGTATTCGAGCTCTTGTGAAAGAATCTTTTCTTTTATTTGATCTGTAATTGGTTTTTGAATGGCGTATGCGGTCTCACTTAAATTTTGTGCTTTTCATTATTCTGTCCATTGTAAGTTGAACACTTAATACACAAAACACACACAAACACTTAACACAAAAACTTAAACACAAAATAACTGCAAGAGTTCTGCATTTTACATGAACAAAAACAAATCTTATCATATAATTGCATTTGGAAAAAAAAAGGACAAAGGTCGTTTCCTGTGCGGAAATATTTTCTATAATATATTTTTTCATTTTATTCTTATATAATTATTTTATCAGCAATCGGTGCACACATCTTGTATATACATAAACCAGACGAATAATTTTAAAAACCCCACAAAAGGTCCAATGAAAAGACAACATATGTAAAAAGAAGAGAACATCTGTTAGTGTCGAGTTTCATTTCAAATAAGACACCAACAATCAGATTTTCCCTTAAAATTCTTCGTTGGGCACTCCAACCGGTTTTACCTCTGATATATTCATTGATGTCAATAATGTGTGTTGTCAACAATTGATCGACGTTCTAGTAGAAGTGAGTAAAGGTCACGTTAAAACGTTGTCTTACAGCACAAATCTGGTTAATTGTGTGAACTTTTAAAGTTAATTTCTTTTCATTTCTATGTATGTTGACATAATATAAAACTATAACAGTGTGAATAATGTTAACACGTGGATACAGATTTTCAGCACATGTTTCTATATATTTGTAAAAGCTTTTTGTTTTGAAAAAAACGCGACTTTTATTTGTTTATGACATATCAGTTTGTCCTATGTAATACTAACTAAACGTAAAATATGTAATAAAATAGATCAGGTTTTTTGAAGCACGTGTTCAAAAAGTTTTCACGAAAAAAATCCTTTTCTGTGGTTCTTTGTTAATCAAACCGCAATTTCAAGATTTCAATAACAGAAATTCATTAGTCAAGGGAATGTTCAGCAACAGGAACACACTTTAATGACTTGGTACGTTCATATAATAGGTCATTCATTTTTTAAATTTATTTGTTGAATATACATTCCACAGAATCTAATTTAAGGTGTTCGAATTTATGTTTTTATTATTCACTCAATGTTTTGTAACCCCCTTTATTTCCCCATGTATGCTGTATTCTTCCAATTGAACCTGTTTTAAAATACTTTTAACAAGGTAGGTGTCAAATTCATTTCAGATCCGTTTATGACTTGTATACTTTTATATTCCTTAGGATTAGTTCTACTTATATATTTCATATCAATTATCCAAACACATATTTTTCGTCAAAAACTGATTTTGAAATGTTTGGTTTTTGGGTATCATGTGTGTGTAGTGATTGTGTTTCATGCATTGACACCCCTTCTTTTGTTTCTTTTAAGTATTTTTTTTTTACAAATTCAACCAGCCCATCCCCTTAATTTCCAATAGTGTTGGATGCATTATGCATTACTGCTTGATGTAGACTGCATTATTAAAGTGATGTTAATTTGAATTTCATTCATTATTCTGAACAAAATTATTCTGTGATTTGCCTTTTGTTATTATGATATTAGAAAGAGTTGTTTTATTATGATCCTTATTATTTCTAGGATGGGAACACTGCATTTGACATAGCGGCAGAAGCAGAACATTTCAAAATAGTGAAACTGTTATTAGGAAGAACAACTATAGATCCAAGAAGAGTATATGAGGTATGTAGTGTACTGCTTGAGATGATTTTCAACCGTTGCTTAAACGGCTCAGACAACGTCAGACCCAGTGTTCACACATCAATTTGTGTTTCCACCTTATAAAAAAACGAAATACCGAAGAGGAAAAAGGACTTACATTTACCAAGAAGAAATCAAAGGCATCCACATTATCTGATTCTTTCAAACTCAGTAGATGGTAGACAGTTGTTGTTTTGTTAAAGAAAGAGTCAGGTTGAATCATCTTAAATCGGAAACAATCAAGTTGAGCGTTCACAAAGTATTACTAACATAATTTCATTTAATTTATACAGGTTACTTTTATAAAAAAATATTAAAAAAAAAAATATCTAAATTATCTTATCTGTTACCTCATTGTTATTAAATGTTGTCTTTAACAGAAGATATGTGAGGCTCATGAATGTTTTACCTTTTGCTTAAGTACTGGTAATATAATAAGATTTATTTTTCAGGATGGAAACACTGTCTTACACAAAGCTGCTAGAAGAGAAGAACTCGAATTGGTCGAATTGTTACTAGAAATATCAAATATAGATCCAAATCAAAGGAATAAGGTATGAGATTCATGCATTTCAATTCGTCGTAAACTTGCACCGTGTGAAGTGTTATGATCATAAAATCGTCTATGACAACAACTAGCTACACAAATTGTGTTTAATCAAAACTGAACAAATCTTCCCTTATTTAGTACGATTTCCCAGGTGAAAATGAAGTTTTGTAACAAATGGAAAAATATTGCTCGATCAGTTTTAACCTTTAAATTTAGTCTAGACTGGTCTAAATCATCCCATCTACCTCAATTATATATTGATCCTACAAAATTCCAGGTTATTTGGTAGTTTGATTCTTTGCTGTCAGATTTAAGGATTTAATTAATAGGTAAAAAAAGCTAGAATTTTCAGTTTTGATTAAATTCAGATAGTCACCTTTAACTATTTCTATAACTTTTCAAATCAACTTGGATTTTCACACATCTTTACGGCTATCTTAGATATACTTTAAGATTAGAGAATGGCAAGTGTATAACCTTCAGTGCGAATGCAGTATTCAAATGAACTTTGTAGTATCTTTCCGATGAGTAAATGTATAAATGCCATAAAGGAAAAGAGTTAAGCCAATTAGCTAACCCTTTCCTTTTCCCACCGGTACAGGTTTCATATGAGGCACGTTTGAAAACATTTTTTACAATAACTCTTGTATCATCGACATTCTTTAACGTACAGATGTGGTAAAGGGCGCAAATTAAACTTCATAATACCCGCTTTGTGAATAAATGTGATTCAAACTTTCATTATTATCTGTTGATGGTCGATATACCGCTCACTGAAAAAAATGTTGTTTGTTTTTCGGTAAAAACCTCTTTTCTCATGAAATTCTAACAGTATATGTTCACCAAGTAGTGCAAAGAATACTGTTTTTTTTTTTTTTTCTTTTTTAGAAGGGGGGTAAACAAGTATATTTTTAACAACTGTGCAGTGGACTTTGGAAGAATAATGTCAGAATAATAGAAATAACTTGTACACTAGTAAAAAATGTAATTTTAGTGTACCAGCGCAATTAGAAATTAAGGTGCGCTAACAATTCCTTATAATTTTTTACAGAAATTATTGAAAAAGTTACTAAAACCGCTTCAATATCCTGAAATGTTTTTAACGAAGTTGAAATTTAATTTAACCTAATTTTACTGTCTATTTCAAAAGAAAACCAACTACATATAGAAAACTTATATTTCTGTTTGTAGTCTTGTATGTTTTTTTAATATTTGTTTACTTATATGATTTGGAGTTAAGTATGACATCAATTTCACTTAACTAGTATACATGTTTGTTAAGGGGCAAGCTGAAGCCCTCCTTCGGGTGCGGGATTTTCTCGTTGTGTTGAAAACCCATTGATGGCCTTTCGGCTGTTTTCTTCTCTTTTGTCGGGTTGGTGTCTCATTGAAACTTTCCCCATTGTCCCACTCAATTTTATGTAAGTTTCAAAAGATAGTATGTACCCAGATGCTACTCTGCCCCCTTTTTCCTTTTAGCTTGATTGGGCTCGGCTTGAATGAACACGTTTTAGACAAAAACTTAACTAGTGACTTTTGGAAAGATATAACGTGGCCTAAAACAACCCGAATTATCTTCAAATTTTATTTTTTGGGAATATTCGATCAACTATCTTTCATATGAGTCCAATATGGCAAGTTTTAACACTTCTAATTAAGGTGCAAACTTTAAAAGCATTCGGACACATACTTTGATTCATACAGTTGTATAAATGGCTCGTTCCTTTTGTGTGCCCTAGTGTCCATGGTTATCAGCCGTATCTATATAATACGCAAAATTTGCTATCGACTGTCGAATTTGACTCCGACCACTGACCTCTGTTTACACCGGAAACGGATTTCGGTCTACTCGAATTCTCTTTTATAAAAAAATGTTTGTAGCAATTAAAGATTTTTTTATATAATATATATGTTCCTAAAACAGACAGAGTTGTTTCTGGATCATCTATTGTTTCTATTTCAAGACCTTCTCATAACTTACACAGACTTATTAGCTAGTTTTTTCAATAAAAAAGTAGAAAAACACCACTTCATGCAACCTTCATGGTACCGGAAGTCGTAAATTGATATAATTTATCATGAGTAATAAAGGCTGTAAGTCTTCGTCCATTCGCATTTGATAATAAGCCATTGTCAAATCAGGTCCTGAATAAATTTTGGCATTAAATTTTCCTAAAGTATCAAATACATTATCTATAAGAGGCAGGGGATGCTGCTGAAGAATGATTGATTTATTAAGTGAACGAAAAGCAATACGTAGTCTCAAGATGTTGTCTCGTTAACATATGTTCGCTAGGGAGTTCTTCTGTTATATTTTATTCAAGAAGAAGTTCCTGCCTTTGAATTTATTGTTTATCAGCTTGCGATGTACTATAAGGATGGGATTTAACAGGCGAGCCATTTCCGGTATTACATTTACGCGTATATCTCTGATATCTCTAGATTGATTGCAAACACATTACTATTTGGTTAAAATTTAATTTTTTATCCTGTTTTGTTTTTGTTTGTCTGACAAACCAGCTTTTGGTTAACATGATAAATCAAATTGAATATCTGTTTGATTTGAATTGGTTTATATATAATTTAAGGTGGAACAGTGGATTTATGTGCACTTGACATCGTCTTAAATTAAGACGTAACTTTAATTAAAGCATTAATAGTAGCTACTATTGACCACGACTTTAATGATAAGACATCGTATATGGGTTTTAAAATTTGAGAGAAACATTTGTTGTTCGATTTTTGATTGAACATCTATCTATTAGAAAAAAAACTTGTTCTTAAATTATTTGAGTGGTTCCGATAAATAATGTAGATGCAGCCATGCGTATTAAAAAGTAACACACACATTTCTGATTGTTTTTCGAGGAGTTCATGGATTTATGTAAACCCTATCAAAACATAGTGTTACTTTTATTAACATGAATGTAATGAATCTTTAATTCAAGATAAACACTTTTTTCTTTGAACAAAAACTGTTCCTTAGATCATACAATGCCTTTAAGCTGGTGTAATATAAACATTTTGAGAAATGACTATTCCACGTATAACAAAATGTAATTCAATTTGACCTTTTACTAGGTAAGTCATATACATATAAAATTTTTCCTACAACTAAAGAGGTGGTGGTGAAAATGATCATAGAATAATAACACAATGACGGATAATATAAGTACAGAGTCACGTCAAATGGATATCACAAAAAAACAGACTAAACAGTTAAAGTAATATTCATAAAGACAAAAAAAAAGGAATACTATAACACGTTATTAAGATAATAAACAAAGTCAGTACCCAGAATCTGTATCATCGTGTATTATTTGTGAAGTTGATACGGAATATTTACCAACAAGGTATTGGTATTGGTACCTTCTGATGAACTGTTTTAGGAAAAGGACGAGACGTTCTTTGACATACCCTGGTTTATCAACTTTCTGCTCAGACACTGATGACGTTTTACAGTCTAAGTAGGAGCTGCAAGCTCTTGAAAAGCGAATCAAATGGGAAATGTATATCCCATATGCAGGTGAAGTTGGTATATTGCTACTAAGGTGGGGAATTGATAATTTCAAAATTAAAATCGTCTTTTTTGTTATGAATTCTGGTACTGAGATGACCGTGTATGTCAAATTCGAGGTATGAGTCTAAAAATGAGGTGGGGGAAGCCGTATCTGTTGTTTCTTTAATTTCTAGTTCTGGGGGATATATCAATGTACCCCAATCAGAAAAGTTTGGATTGTTAATGGAAAGGACATCATCAATATATCTGAATGTGAAATTTAATGACCTGGCTTCTTTCATCTTTTTGTTTTTGACAAGTACCTGAAGGAACTCCGATTCATATGAAAATAAGAAGAGGTCGGCATGCACAGTTCGTTTCCATAGGAATGCCGACAATTTGTCTACCTCCAAATTCAACAAATATGTTGTCAATAAGAAACTCCAGCATACTGATCACTTGATCCTCTGTGTAGCATGTTTTACCTTTTGGTTCACTATAAACAATATATGCCGTATGGTATCCCAAAGTAAAAAAAATGTATAGCGTATTCAACCATTTTTATGTTGAAAAGCATTGTGGATTATTTCTTTTAGACGATTTTTCAATTTCACATGGGGAATGGTGGTATACAGAGTTGGAAAATCAAAGGTTTTGATAGAACTAATTTCAGAAAAAGGTCGTGATTTAAAATTATCCAGAAGTTCTTTAGAGTTTTTTTAGAATCCACATCTGGTTAATACCACTACGCGAGTAAACAGTTTCACAGTATTTCTGAAGACCCTCTTTTACTGCGGACAGAATTTTCGTCAATCTAATGGGCAATTCTTTAGTCGAACATGCAGATGAGCCGGCAATGTACCGTTGTTTGTATGGAATTTTGTGAAGCTTAGTTATCCAATACAAACAAGGTAAGTCCTCCGATTTGTTGTTCAATGTTATGTTCATTGAAGCCCTGAAGGACTTATGCTTCGCCAACTAATCATGTCTACTACTATGATCTGTGAACAGAGATATTTATAAAAATAACATATCAATCCCTTTAGGTATTCGAGCTCTTGTGAAAGTTTCTTCTATTTTATTTGACCTGTAATTGGTTTTGAATGGCGAATACGGGCTCACTTAAATTTTGTGCTTTTCATTAATCTTTCCAATGTAAATTGAACACTTATTTCATTCAACAAAAGCATGAAATCAATTTCATCAGTAAATGTTGTAACATTTCATATTATTAATATCGCTAGTTTCTCAAACTTCGATTTTGTTTGTGATAATTTTCGTACCACACTATTCGGGTAAAATTAGGTGTTTGCGGTCTAGTAGAAAGATAGTTTATGACGCAAAGAGCATCTGTCGTTGACATTTCACCGGAAAATAGCTATAAACATATTACAAATGGTCTTTTAACCTCGAGTATTTACATCGGCTATATCTAATCGGGTTGTCGCTTCGTCTTCTATTCTATTACAGCAATAATTTAGCGAATGAAGGAAAACACGAGTTAATAGATTATTCAAATCGTGTAGATTGTATTGTTATGAATGCTTTGCTAAACAAAACCTTTATATTACATAAATGTTGTAGAATATTAATTTTTGTTTGTAACTTGCAAGGAGAGAATTTTTTCACTGTCTGACATACTGTTATTTATAAAACATACATAAGATTTTAAAGTCTTAAATATGATGGGTGTATTCTCTCTTTGGGTACCCTTCCGGACCAGCGAAGACATCCACCGTTTTTTTTTTTGTGAGGTTTGTGTTGCTCACTCTTTAGTTTTCTATGTTTTGTGAAACTGTGTTATATCTTTTTTGGTCGTTTATCATTTTCCATGGCGTTGTCAATTTGTCTACGACTACTGAGTTTGAATATCCTTTTGATATCTTCCACCTATTTTTAGACTTAACACAAAAGGTCCATGACCTAAATCTTGTTATGTTTTTTTTTTTTTTTTTTTTTTCGCTGTTGGTCAAATAGTTTCCTGTACATATCTACAGATGGGATTAGTCCCACTTGTATCAAAGTGAACTTGGCGCAGACTTGTTCACAGCTTTCCAAGTTAACTTAATAAATATATATAAAACAGACAGGCATGTTAACTTCATCGAATCATGCTGACTGTCTTCATTCAACTTATGAATTTGATTTTACCACGTGGTTGTATCTCATTTCGTTAGGTAGTACAATGTATTTGGAAAGGTAAGTTTTCAGAATTGGACTGATTTTAGCAAAACGATGTTAAACCTGTTTTAATATCTGCACGACCTATCTAGATTCGAATTTTACCATTCGACTTTTGAACAGTCCTACAAGTTTGAATTTGGTGAGAAGTTTTCATAGCAGAAAATAAGATATGTTGGCTCTAATTGCGAACGGTACGAAGATACAAACATAATTGAATCACTAAACTATTGAATACAACCGATAAAAACAGTGTCCAAACGTACACAAGTACAATATCAAGGAATCTTTTATTTTTCCCGATACAATAACGTTAAAATGGAAACGTTCAAAGAAAATATATAAGAATGCAATCAACTGGGGATACACAAAAGAACCAGGCCTCTTTTGTCAACAGATTAAACGAATATATGTACTTCCTGTAACACTCTATTAAACATAGTACTTTAATTCAAACAATATCAAATGAAATTTGGCGAATTTCTCTTCAAAAATAAATATGCAGCTTATGTAATTTCGAACAAGCAACAATTATCTATGTTGTATTAACTGAAACTGGACAAACTTATACATTTATGTTTTTTAATAGTTTTTGTTATGTGTCTGTTTAAGAAAGTG
Source organism: Mytilus coruscus (assembly GCA_017311375.1). Classification (NCBI taxonomy): domain Eukaryota; kingdom Metazoa; phylum Mollusca; class Bivalvia; order Mytilida; family Mytilidae; genus Mytilus; species Mytilus coruscus. The sequence goes on along the minus strand of JAASAO010000444.1, from coordinate 47,298 downwards.
AAAAAGTGTCGTAGTAAGTGTTAAATGAAAAGAATTCAATTTAACAACATAAGTGAACTCTTTGTAATTCAATTGGATTTTATAAATACAAATAACATATCTTACAGTTTTCATTTGAAATGATTGTCTTTATATTTTATTGTTCCTGTACACAATAGATTCGATACTATTTAGAATGTATACATAGCTAAATTTATATATTCTAAATTACAACACAATGAGTGCAACATGTAGTGCAGGATCTGATACCCTTCCAGCGTACTTGAGATCAACCACAGTGTTTGGTGGGGCTTGTGTTGGTTAGTCTTTTGATTTTTATGTTTTGTTTTGTGTACTTTAGTTTTTTGTCTTTTTCGTTTTACCCATGGCTTTGTCCCTTTATTTTCGGCTTGTGATTTTGAATGATCCTTTGGTATCCTCCGTCTCTCTTTTAACATTTTAAACAGTTTCCTGTTGCAATGATTGTCTTTATATTTTATTCTTCCTGTACACCATTGATTCGATACTATTTGAACTTTTGTATGGATATATGTATTATTCTAAATTACATCTAATTGATTTATTTTGAATCTTTAACCGTTACCTTGAGGATAATTTTGCTTTAAATTGTGAATTAAACATCTATGTCATTAATAAAAAAAACATGATATCAACTTTAAAATGAATGTTAGTACATTATAATTTTCTATCAGTTCCTCTTATTATAATCGCAAACTTCTCAAATGTTACTATAATTTTTGTGTTGTAATATTTCCTATCACAATATTCGAGTGATATTGGATTTTGCAGTTGGGTAGAAAGATAATGTATGACGTGATAAGCCTACGTCATTGACGTATAAATTAGTTTGGTACTTTGGTCAGGGGAAAATATGTAATTGCTTTTCTTTCGGTAGATTTTTGACTTATCCGTTCTGATGGTCACATATGTGGTGTTCCCATTAGAGAAAGAGCTGGTAGACTTTACCATATTTTTTTTCATTTCATATACTTTTATATAATTACTATGAAAGTTGCTACCTTTCTATTTGTTGTACATTTGGTTGCTATGGTTACAATGGCATCATAACAACTCTATAATTTCAGTCCTAAAACCTAACGAATTCCGGTTTTTTATCACAGGTTTTTTCATAAACTGCTATTTAATTTTGATAAAACAAATACATATTATCATAGAAACACATTTGTTCTAAAAATTTAAGTTGATAAACAGAAGTTGCAACTATGGCAACTCTTGTTTCCATGGCAACAAATTGTTGCAGTTTTTCATTTTTTTAAAAGGAGGGAAAATAACGTTTTTCCAATTCTATTGTCTTCCAAGAACTGGGTCCCATGAATAACCTGTTTGTTTACATTTGTTCATCGGAACTTTGTCTATAACATATCAAAAATAATCGTTTGTAGCATCCTTTAGATTTTTTGTCTCATTTTGTTTTTTTGCTGATATTTTTTTTTTACAGTAAGCTGAATTATTTTCATGTATTTATAGCACAATGTCTACACACATTTACTACATGTATCTCATTAACTTAACATTGTTTAAATATCCATGACAATGAGGTCAAGGTCAGATAAATCTTGCCAAACATCCATCTACACCTTACAATTTTTCAGTACATGAAAATAGTTTTCTTTTTGATTTCGGTAATTGCTTATGGTAATTGAAAACAAGACCAAATCACAAAACTTAACATTTACCAATGAATCATGAAAATGAGGTTAAGATCAGATCAAACCTACAAGACTGACACGTACCCTTACAATCATACCATACAACACATACAGTTGACCTACTACTTATAGTATCTGAGTATTCTTGTACACTACCTGACAATATATTGTTATGTAACATTATAACCAGTCAGATTTCACCTGTTCGTCAAGGGACATTAGTTTTTAAAGGTACAGAATATTTATCTATAATAATGGTTGGGTTGGGCATTATTTTTTTCTCTTCGGACGAAAACATTTTTTTTTTTCTAAAAGGAGTAAATATATATATATATTTCTAAATAAAGATAAGTTATACATAAAACAGGAAAAATACCTTAAAAAAAGGAGCGAAAAATAATTTTATTATAAATTTCAGTGTTAATTATTTTCTGGGAACAGTTTATCTTGGATATCTGTCAAAATAAATGTTCCCGTGTTATTTTTTACACTTTACACTTGAAATAATTTATTTTTCATCAAGAAATTTTGAAATCAATCATATCGAAATATCATTAAAGAACATAACAGAAACAGCACAGATTCTGCATGCAAATACATGATGATTAAAATTAATGCGACATTTCCAAACACATCCGCCATTTTGAAAAATCCCGAAAAACCACTTTTTTAAATCGATGTGGGACGTAATTTGCTCTAAAATTAAACTGTTTTAAGTAAAATATTTCGCCAGATATATGTTTAAATATACTCAATGGATTTGCAAAGTTTGACTTTTATTTACGGAATTTCTAAATTTGATGTACAAGTAGACATAGGTATCGGTAGATTTAAAGATGACGAGAAAAAGTGCATTTTTTTACGGTATTCCAGGGACGTAATTTAATCAAAAATTAAACTGTCAGGACCAACATTTGTTTGGTAAAAATATGTTTGAATATCAAGGATTGATTTGCAAAAGTTAGAAAACTGGTCAGATTAATGAGAAAATTGAACTTTATTGAAGCACCTATGCAATTTAAATGGGACAAAATAATTCAAAATGGCGGCTCGCTATACGTCACCAAAGTCACGTGATGTCTTACTTAGTTGGATATGTTTGTTAAATAATAAAATTGATATTTGATAATGTTGACATTTGTTGAATTCATTTAGTAAACAGTTTAGACTTGCTAAAAATTGTAAATAAAGTAGCAGCTCAATGAACATTTTAAACTGTGTAAAATTGTAAAACCGGTCACTGGTGCAAAACGTGCATTAATTGTGGAAAAGCAGCAAATATCAAACTTATTTTTACGTTTTCGGCCTTTAATATAATTATACAAACCAAAAGTTAACATAAACATTGTAAAACAAGAATACAAAAGTCAGATAATTTTATCAACTATATTTTAGCGATAATTACTAAATAAAAATTATTTGGCTGATCTAAAAAAAAATATTTCGTCAAGATGCTCTTGTTAAAGTCCGCTTTATATATTCAAAAGAATTTCATTGGTCGGAACGTTTGCAAACTTTCAATCTAGGTGTTCTCATTGAAATCCGCGTTCATGTTTCAATTAGATACACAATGCACGAGGGCTGTAAAGCCAGTCAAGGTCGTTAAACACTTCCATCATCATCAACATTTTCATTCCGTTTTTCTCTACGATGACCGCGTTAGCAAAATTAATTTAGAAAAATAACACTTTTATGATTCTTCCAACACAACAAAACTGTCATTTTAGCAAAGCATACTTGCTTTCTACTGATGAACAATACTACTTTATCACAATAAAATTCAAGCATACAAAAGCCTGTTGAAAAGTCACAAATATATTGTCGATTTTCAATGTATACTTTTATACCAATAAAGACTTTTTTACTTATGGTAAATAGCTATAATATAAGTCATGGCTGGAAACAGTATCATAAAGAAAATAAATAAGTAGCTTGAAATAATTGATAGAGAGTACTCAAACCCTACCACGGCCGATCTGTGCTATGACACACATGATACATGCAGTACTATACTAGTGCCAGTAATATTTGATAACTAAATAGACAATCACAATACATGTCATACATGTACCTTTTTTTTTCAAAACAAATATGCAAAAAAAATACTCACAATCTTTAAAACAATACAGATAATCACAATTCACCAAGGACGTATGCACCGCGGAGTACTTGTATTTATGCAAATATGCGCACTTCTTATGACATGTCAGGGAAAAATAAGTCTTTATCATTATTATTATTATCATTATGCATTTTATTCCTCATAAAAATTGAATATAACAACTTTTATATCATATGCTAGTCTGGCGAAAAAACCTACCGGGAGGTCGTCATTAACACAAATGATAACGGGAATCTGTGCTTTGTTAGTTGCTTTTCTGTTTTGTATCAGTCTGATGAGTTAAACATTTTCAACTGTTGTTTGACATTTTTATAATGTTGGCCCGTATACATTCTGGATGTGCCTGTCTCAAGTCAGGAGACTGTACAGTGACGGATCCTGGGGTTTGCCGTCGTTCGGAACTCGCTTTGTTTGATGATCAATGCTTTTGAATGGGGACATATGGTTGGAAACCCACCCCCCTCTTTTTTTTAAATGGCTGGATCCGCCCCTGTTGTGATCATTGGTTGTTGTTCAAATTTGTTGCTTTATATCATTTTGGGTTTTTTTTGTTTTTATATAATAGTATTGTACATAAATCAGGCCGTTAGTTTTCTCGTTTGAATTGTTTAACATTTGTCATTTCGGGGACTTTTATTGCTGACTATGGGTTATTGGTTTAGCTCGTTGTTGAAGGCCATATGGTGATCTAGAGTTCTTAACTTTAATGTCACTTGGTCTTTCTATGGTGGAGAGTTGTATCATTGGCAACAATACCACATCTTCTTATTTTCATATGAACATTAGAATTGATTTTCGATGTAAAATTAAATGTATAGAGGTACATGAATTACCAGCACTGCGTAACGTTTCTAGACTATCAACTTGGGCATTCGTTAATTGTTATCAAGCCTAACAAAAAATTTAGAAAATTTACAGATTTATAACAATACATCTTTTAATTTAAAATTATCATAAACAGAGACATATACACACTATATATGTCTCTGTTATAGGTCCAAGGACACAGTTATCGTCCTTTGGTTTTCGTTGTTTATAGTCCTTAGTGTCAACAGTGTATAACTTGCACATTTTTTTCATACACTTTCCCAATTTATTTCTTGATATTTCATGCATGAAATAATAAGTAAAGGAAAAATTATATGTTAAAAAATTTGGGTGCTGAATCTTTATGTTAAGTAGCAATTTGGTCGAGTGAAAAAAGGTCAAAAATTTTGGTACTATTAATAATTAGTTAAAATGTTTTCTACAAGTTCACCGTCCTTCACTTTTCAATTGATAAATGTACCTAAATTACAAGAATATATTGTATATAGAATGATATTTACACAGTATGTTCTTTTTCGACCGGGCCCGATTTGGTGGTGTAACATCCTATCAAGTCTATTCGAATTATTTTTTAACAGAATTCGGATTAAGCCGGTGCGAGGGGCCGTCTTAAACTTAAACCCGTTTAAGAAGGCCTCATTGTGACTTTGAGATGAAGAACAGCAATAACATCGCTGTTCCTTTGCTTTTTGTGTGTATGTGTGTGTGTGTTTTTTCTTTTTCTGTGCATGTACTGATTTTGTGTTATGGATGGATACAACATGTACAACATATCCTTTGTTTTTCTGTGATGTACAAATCTCGTTAACCGATTAGATATACCTTTTTTGAAGGGATACACGCAACTTGTGGGAAACGTAAGCTTGTCATACATTGCTAATGTATAACATAAATCAAGAAATTAATTTTCAGACCCTTAAATAAGATAAAAGAAGCAAATACTATGAATAGCTCTGTTTCAGAAACAAAAGTGAGTAAAATTACCAGTATTGGTTACTGTAATTACTAAATGATCATAACAAATACTAAAATTCTATTTTGTTCATTTGTTTTTTTTTTTTTTTTTTCTAATTGACCACAATTAAAGTTAATGCAGATGCTAAAATCTTTTAAAACGAACTTTTACTAGTTAATGACGTTCCTACACGAATGACAATAAACACAATAACCAAATAATTGAAAAAAAAAGTTATCCCCACCAAGCGGTAGCATGAATGTTTGAAACCATATTGACTACAAAATAACGTTTTGACGCAATAGACTCAAACACGCTGACATTAACACACGCTTATGAAATTAACACGCTAGGAACCTCCTGAGTACAAAGCTCTTTTCTGGATTTACCTTCATCATAAACGTTCAAACCCTAAAATCTAAAAGACAGGAAGGGAGGGATAAATACCTGGATAAGTGAGGAGTTAAATTGTTTAATGAGAACTAATACAGATGGACGTCACATGAACTCACATTGTTACGGACGATCTTTCAGTGCAAACAAATAAAAGATGTTGATACTCAATTAATAAGTGTAAATTCGTAATGCTGAGTATAAATAAAGATAACTAATCCGATGTGTATAAACATCACTGGTCAGTTGTAAAGCTACAGGTTTGCTGTTCAATTTTCCTATTTTTTTAGAAAAAAAAACCAAAACCCAGATACAAGTTGATACGACTGCCTAACATTATAAACATAACATGATTACGTACACATGGTACACATGCAGATAACGTAGTGCCAATGACAGACTAAGAAGCATTTGTAATTGATAAATATATCTCTAAATTCCTACCTAATATTGTTGACTAGCGATATTTTGTTCATAGTCCAATTCTTTTATAAAGTCGTTCACTTCATATACATTTATATAATTACTACGAAAGTTGCAATCTTTCTATTTGAGTACGGTGACACTCCTTACACTACGCTGCTCGATATTGATCACGTGATATAGTCCAACTACTATTACAAAGAATAGATATATATAATAAACAAAAAGGAAATAGGATAACGCATGTAATTCCAACCAGAATTGTTATTCATTAATACATCGGACTAGACAACTGTACAAATCAATGTAACCACAATGTTGCTAAAATTTGAACATATCTTTGCAGTATACTTAAATATTCGTTCTTTATCTTATTGACACTCATATTGGAAAAGGGATTTATACAGAACTATAGAAAGTTCATAAGTTAAACATACTGTTCTTTGTTTTTGTTAATTTTGTTTGTTGTGATCTAGATGAAGGTATAATAATTTCTCATTTCGCGAAACCAATTTGTGACTAGCATGTTTCTAATGCTATGTTAGATACCAAAAATATATTTGTAAACAATAAAATATATTCAGTTGTAAGTCATATACATATAACGTTATCACTAAAACTTGAAATTTTTCGGTGGTTAACGACTGCGTAACATTATGAACATAACATGATTACGTACACATGGTACACATGCAGATAACGTAGTACCAAAGACAGATCAAGAAGCATTTGTAATTGATAAATATATCTCTAAATTCCTACCTAATATTGTTGACTAGCGATATTTTGTTCATAGTCCAATTCTTTTATAAAGTCGTTCATTTCATATACATTTATATAATTACTACGAAAGTTGCAATCTTTCTATTTGAGTACGGTGACACTCCCTTACACTACGCTGCTCGATATTCATCACGTGATATAGTCCAACTACTATTACAAAGAAGAGATATATATATAAACAAAAAAGGAAATAGGATAACGCATGTAGTCCCAACCAGAATTGTTATTCATTAATACATCGGACTAGACAACTGTTCAAATCAATGTAACCACAATGTTGCTAAAATTTGAGCATATCTTTGCAATATACTTAAATATTCGTTCTTTATCTTATTGACACTCATATTGGAAAAGGGGATTTGTACAGAACTATAGAAAGTTCGTAAGTTAAACATACTGTTCTTTGTTTTTTGTTAATTTTGTTTGTTGTGATCTAGATGAAGGTATAATAATTTCTCATTTCGCGAAACCAATTTGTGACTAGCATGTTTCTAATGCTCTGTTAGATACCAAAAATATATTTGTAAAAATAAAATATATTCAGTTGTAAGTCATATACATATAACGTTATCACTAAAACTTGAAATTTTTCGGTGGTTAACGTGATTTTGAAATTCTTTTTCATTCATATTTTCTATTCATCTTTTCGGTTTGATTATAATCGGTTTAAAACAAAGGTTTACTAGCGAATGACGTTCCTATATCAATATCAATAATATCAAGCAGTACAGTATCCAAAAAATTGAAATAACAATTTAGGAACGTTCTAAGTACAAAGCCTTTTTCTGGGTTTACCGTCATCATACACGCTACACGCTCAAACCCCAAAATCTAAAAGACAGGAAGGGATAAATACCTGAATACGTGAAGAGTTATATTGTTAAATGAGAAGTTATACAGATGCACGTTACATGAATTAACATTATTACGGACGATCTTTCAGTGCAAACAACATGAACAAATAAAATATGTGAATACTCAATTTTCCTTGGAGTTTGGTATTTTTGTTATTTTACTTTTTAATAAGTGTAAATTCGTCATGATGAGTATAAATAAAGATAATTAATTCGATGTGTATAGACATCACCTGTCAGTTGTAAAGCGACAGGTTTAGTATTCAATTTTCTTATTTTTTAGAAAAAAAACCAAACCCAGATACATGTTGATAGGGACAACGTAAACATTATTTACATGACATGGTTACGTACCTAAGCAGTTAACATAGTGTCATTGGCAGATTTAGAAGCATCTAAGATTGATAAATATGTCTCTAAACTCCTACCTAATATTGCTGACTAGCAATATTTTTGTCATAGTCCAATTCTTTTTATAAAGTCGTTCAATTCATATACTTTTACATAATTACAATGAAAGATTTAACCTTTCTATGTCAGAACGGTGACACTCCCTTACACGTTGCTGCTAGATATGGATCACATGATACAGTCCAACTGCTACTAAAAAGAACAGATTTAGATCCAAATAAAGAAAATAAGGTAAAAATATAGTTCTAACCAGGATTGTTAACCTAGATACATCGGACTACACAACTGTCCAAATCAATGTAAACACAATGTTGCTAAAATGTGTGCATATCTTTGCAATATACTTACATATTCGTTTTTTATCATATTAACACTCATATTGGAAAAGTGGATTTATTAACTTTTTATACATTGTGACTTGTATAGAGAGTTGTCTATTTGGCACTCATAACACATCTTCATATTTATATTGAAAAGAACTATAGAAAGTTAATATGCTAAACATCCGTTTCTTTGTTTTTGTTTATTTCGTTTGTTATTTCCTAGATGAAGGTATAATATTTTCTCATTCATGAAACCAATTTGTGACTAGCATATTTCTACTGCTATGTTAGATATCAAAATACATTTGTAAAAATAAAGTATATTCAGTTTTATATCATATACATATAACGTTATCACTAAAACTTGAAATTTTTCGGTGGTTAACGTGATTTTGAAAGTCTATTTCGTTGATATTTTTCTATTCATCTTTTCTGATTGATTATAAACGATTTAAAACAAAGGTTTACTAGCAAATGACGTTCCTATATCAAAATCAATAATATAAAGCAGTAGAGTGTCCAAAAAATTAAAATAACAATTTAGGTACAAAGCCTTTTTCTGGGTTTACCGTCATCATACACGCTACAAGTTCAAACACAAAATCTAAAAGACAGGAAGGGATAAATACCTGGATACGTGAAGAGTTATATTGTTAAATTAGAACTAATACAGATGTACGTTACATGAATTAACATTGTTACGGACGATCTTTCAGTGCAAACAACATGAACAAATAAAATATGTGAATACTCAATTTTCCTTGGAGTTTGGTATTTTTGTTATTTTACTTTTTAATAAGTGTAAATTCGTCATGATGAGTATAAATAAAGATAATTAATTCGATGTGTATAGATATCACCTGTCAGTTGTAAAGCGACAGATTTAGTATTCATTTTTTTTTTTATTTTTTAGAAGTTGTAAGTTGAACACTTATTGCATTGAAAAAAAACATGAAATCAATTTCATCAATAAATGTTCTAAAATTTCGTATTATTAAATCAGTTTTTTTTTTTATCTCCACCTAAAAGTATAGTTCTACATGACATTCAAAAGACCAGAAATAAAACACAAAATAACTGCAAGAATTCTGCATTTTACATAAACAAGAACAAATCATATCATATTATTGCATTTGGAAAAAAAAAAGGACAAAGGTCATTTGATGTGTGGAAATATTTTCAATAATATTTTGTTTCATCTTATTCGTCTGTAATTATTTTTATCAGCAATCGGTGCACACATCTTGTATATACATTAACCAGACGATAGTTTTTAGAAACCCCACAAAAGGTCCAATGAAAAGATAACATATGTAAAAACAACAGAAAATCTGTTGATGTCGAGCTTCATTTCAAATAAGGCAGCAACAATCAGATTGTCCCTTAAAAATCTTCGTTGGGCACTCCAACCGGTTTTACCTCTGATATATTCATTGATGTCAATAATGTGTGTTGTCAACAATTGATCGACGTTATAGTAGAAGTGAGTAAAGGTCACGTTAAAACGTTATCTTACAGCACAAATCTGGTTAATTTTATGTCCTTTTGAAACTTGGTTTCTTTTCTTTTCTATTGATATTGACATAATATAAAACAGTGTGAATAAAGTAAACACGTGGATACTGATTTCCACACATGTTTCTAATATTTGCTAAAGCTAATTGTTTAAAAAAAAACGCGACTTTTATTTGTTTATAGCATGCCAGTTTGTCCTATGTAATACTAACTATACTTAAAATATGTAATAAAATAGATAAGGTTTTAGAAGCACGTGTTCAAATAGTTTTCACGCAAAAATCCTTTTCTGTGATTCCTTCTTAATAAAACCGCAAATTTCAAGGTTTCAATAACAGAAATTCATTAGTCAAGGGAATGTTCAGCTACAGAAACATACTTTAATGATTTGGACGTTCATATGATAGGTCATTCATTGTTACAGTTTATTTGCTGAATATACATTCTATAGAACCTTATTAAAGGTGTTCAAATTTTTTTTTTTTTATCTTTCACTCAATGTTTTGTAACCCCCCTCTATTTCACCAGCTATGATGTATTCTTCCAATTAAACCTCTTTTAAGAATACTTTTAACAAGATAGGTGTCAAATTCTTTTGAGATCCGTTTATGTTGTGTATACTTGCATAGTCCTTAGCTTTAGTTCTACTTATATATTTCATATCAATTATCCAAACACATATTTTCGTCAAAATTAATTTTAAAATGTTTGGTGTTTGGATATCATGTGTGTAGTGATTGTGTTTCGTGCATTGACACACCCTTATTTTGTTTCTTTTCAGTATTTTTTAGCAAATCCAATCTACCCATCCCCTTAATTTCCAAAAGTGTTGGATGGATTATGCATTACTGCTTGATCTAGACTGCAATTATAAAAGTGATGTTAATTTGAATTTCATTCATTATTCTGAATTAAATTATTGTGTGATTTGCCTTTTGTTATTAAAAGATTAAAAAGATTTGTTGTCTTATTATGATCCCTATTATTTCTAGGATGGGAACACTGCATTTGACATAGCGGCAGAATCAGAATATTTTATATAGTCAAACTGTTATTAGGAAGAACAACTATAGATCCAACAAGAGTATATGAGGTATGTAATGTACTGCTTGAGATGATTTTCAACCGTTGCTTAATCGGCACAGACAACGTCAGACCCAGTGTTCACACATACATATTTGTTCCCACCTTATAAATAAACGAAATACCGAAGAGGAAAAGGACTTACAGTTACCAAGAAGAAATCAAAGGCATCCATTTTGTCTGATTCTTTCAAACGCAGTAGATGGTAGACAGTGGTGGTTTTATAAAGAAAGAAAAAAGGGTCAAGTGGAATCATCTTAAATCGGAAACAATCAAACTAAACGTCCACAAAGTATTACTAACATAACTTATACAGGTTACTTTTATAATAGAATATTTTAAAATGAAATCGTATCTCATTTATTTTATCTGTTACCTCCCTGTTATTAAATGTTGTCTTTAATAGAAAATTTGTGAGGCTCATGCATTTTTACCTTTTGCTTAAGTACTGGTAATATGTTAACATTTATATTTCAGGATGGAAACACTATCTTACACAAAGCTGCTAGAAGAAGAGAACTCGAATTGGTCCAATTGTTACTAGAAATATCAAATATAGATCCAAATCAAAAGAATAAGGTATGAGGTACTATGCATTTCAATCCGTCGTATAATTGCAACGTGTCAAGTCTTATGATCATAAAATCGTATCCCACAACAACTAGCTGCACAAATTGTGTATAATCAAAACTGAACAAATCTTCCCTTATTTAGTACGATTTCTCGGTCAGGTGAAAAATTTAAGTTTTGTAACAAATGGAAAATTAATGCTCTAGAATTTTCAGTTTTGATTAGATTCAGATAGTCACCTTTAACTATTTCTATAACTTTTCAAATCAACTTGGATTTTCACACATCTTTACGGCTATCTTAGATATACTTTAAGATGAGAGAATGACAAGTGTATAACCTTCAGTGCGAATGCAGTATTCAATTGAACTTTGTAGTATCTTTCCGATGAGTAAATGTATAAAATGCCATAAAGGAAAAGAGTTAAGCCAATTAGCTAACCCTTTCCTTTTCCCACCGGTACAGGTTTCATATGAGGCACGTTTGAAAACATTTTTTACAATAACTCTTGTATCATCGACATTCTTTAACGTACAGATGTGGTAAAGGGCGCAAATTAAACTTCATAATACCCGCTTTGTGACTAAATGTGATTCAAACTTTCATTATTATCTGTTGATGGTCGATATACCTCTTACTGAAAAAAATGTTGTTTATTTTTCGGTAAAAACCTCTTTTCTCATGAAATTCTAACAGTATATTTTCACCAAGTAGTGCAAAGAATACTGTTTTTTTTTTTTTTTTTTTTTAGGGGGGTAAACAAGTATATTTTTAACAACTGTGCAGTGGACTTTGGAAGACTAATGTCAGAATAATAAAAATAACTTGTACACTAGCAAAAATGTAATTTTAGTGTACCAGCGCAATTAGAAATTAAGGTTCGCTAACAATTCCTTATAATTTTTACAGAAATTATTGAAAAGGTTACTAAAACCGCTTCAATATCCTGAAATGTTTTTAACGAAGTTGAAATTTAATTTAACCTAATTTTACTGTCTATTTCAAAAGAAAACCAACTACATAGAGAAAAGCTTATATTTCTGTTTGTAGTCTTGTATGTTTTTTTAATATTTGTTTACTTATATGATTTGGAGTTAAGTATGACATCAATTTCACTTAACTAGTATACATGTTTGTTAAGGGGCAAGCTGAAGCCCTCCTTCGGGTGTGGGATTTTCTCGTTGTGTTGAAAACCCATTGATGGCCTTCGGCTGTTTTCTGCTCTTTTGTCGGGTTGGTGTCTCATTGAAACTTTCCCCATTGTCCCACTCAATTTTATGTAAGTTTCAAAAGATAGTATGTACCCAGATGCTACCCCGCCCCCTTTTTCCTTTTAGCTTGATTGGGCTCGGCTTGAATTAACACGTTTTAGACAAAAACTTAACTAGTGACTTTGGAAAGATATCACGTGGCCTAAAACAACCCGAATTATCTTCAAATTTTATTTTTTGGGAATATTCGATCAACTATCTTTCATATGAGTCCAATATGGCAACTTTTTACACTTCTAATTAAGGTGCAGACTTCAAAAGCATTCGGACACATACTTTGATTCATACAGTTGTATAAATGGCTCGTTCCTTTTGTGTGCCCTAGTGTCCATGGTTATCAGCCGTATCTATATAATACGCAAAATTTACTATCGACTGTCGAATTTGACTCCGACCACTGACCTCTGTTTACACCGGAAACGGATTTCGGTCTACTCGAATTCTCTTTTATCAAAAAATGTTTGTAGCAATTAAAGATATTTTTATATAATATATATGTTCCTAAAACAGACAGAGTTGTTTCTGGATCATCTATTATTTCTATTTCAAGACCTTCTCATAACTTACACAGACTTATTAGCTAGTTTTTCAATAAAAAGTAGAAAACACCATTTCATGTCACCTTCATGCTACCGGAAGTCGTAAATTGATATAATTTATCATGAGTAATAAAGGCTCTAAGTCTTCGTCCATTAGCATTTGATAATAAGCCATTGTCAAATCAGGTCCTGAATAAATTTTGGCATTAAATTTTCCTAAAGCATCAAATACATTATCTATAAGAGGCAGGGGATGCTGCTGAAGAATGATTGATTTATTAAGTGAACAAAAAGCAATACGTAGTCTCAAGATGTTGTCTCGTTAACATATGTTCGCTAGGGAGTTCTTCTGTTATATTTTATTCAAGAAGAAGTTCCTGCCTTTGAATTTATTGTTTATCAGCTTGCGATGTACTATAAGGATGGGATTTAACAGGCGAGCCATTTCCGGTATTACATTTACGCGTATATCTCTGATATCTCTAAATTGATTGCAAACACATAACTATTTGGTTAAAATTTAATTGTTTATCCTTTTTGTTTTGTTTGTCTGACAAACCAGCTTTTGGTTAACATGATAAATCAAATTGAATATCTCTTTGATTTGAATTGGTTTATATATAATTTAAGGTGGAACAGTGGATTTATGTGCACTTGACATCGTCTTAAATTAAGACGTAACTTTAATTAAATCATTAATAGTAGCTACAATTTACCACGACTTTAATGATAAGACATTATATTTGGGTTTTGAAATTTGAGAGAAACATGTGTTGTTCGATTTTTATTGAACATCTATCTATTAGAAAAAAAACTTGTTCTTAAATTATTTGAGTGGTTCCGATAAATAATGTAGATGCAGCCATGCGTATTAAAACTAACACACACATTTCTGATTGTTTTCGAGGAGTTCATGGATTTATGTAAACCCTATCAAAACATAGTGTTACTTTTATTAACATGAATGTAATGAATCTTTAATTCAAGATAAACACTTTTTCTTTGAACAAAACTGTTCCTTAGATCATACAATGCCTTTAAGCTGGTGTAATATAAACATTTTGAGAAATGACTATTCCACGTATAACAAAATGTAATTCAATTTGACCTTCATATACATATAAAATTTTCCTACAACTAAAGATTTTGTGGTGGTGAAAATGATCATAGAATAATAACACAATGACGGGATGTATAAGTACATAGTCACGTCAAATGGATATCACAAAAACAGACTAAACAGTAAAAGTAATATTCATAAAGACAAAAAAAAAAAGGAATACTATAACAAGTTATTAAGATAATAAACAAAGTCAGTACCCATAATCTGTATCATCGTGTATTATTTGTGAAGTTGATACGGAATATTTATCAACAAGGTATTGGTACCTTCTGATGAACTGTTTTAGGAAAAGGACGAGACGTTCTTTAACATACCCCTGGTTTATCAACTTTCTGCTCAGACACTGATGACGTTTCACAGTCTGAGTATGAGCTGCAAGCTCTTGAATACCGAGTCAGTTGGGAAATGTATATCCCATATGCAGGTGAAGTCGGTAAATTGCTACTAAGGTGGGGGAATTGATAATTTCAAAATTAAAATCGTCTTTTTTGTTATAAATTCTGGTACTGAGATGACCGTGTATGTCAAATTCGAGGTATAAGTCTAAAAATGAGGCGGGGGAAGCCGTATCTGTTGTTTCTTTAATTTCTAGTTCTGGGGGATATATCAATGTACCCCAATCAGAAAAGTTTGGATTGTTAATGGAAAGGACATCATCAATATATCTGAATGTGAAATTTAATGACCTGGCTTCTTTGATCATTTTGTTTTTGACAAGTACCTGAAGGAACTCCGATTCATATGAAAATAAAGAGGTCGGCATGCACAGTTCGTTTCCATAGGAATGCCGACAATTTGTTGAAAAGTATACCTCAAATTCAACAGATATGTTGTCAATAAGAAACTCCAGCATACTGATCACTTGATCCTCTGTGTAGCATGTTTTACCTTTTAGTTCACTATAAACAATATATGCCGTATAGTATCCCAAAGTAAAAAAAATGTATAGCGTATTCAACCATTTTTATGTTGAAAAGCATTGTGGATTATTTCTTTTAGACGATTTTTCAATTTCACATGGGGAATGGTGGTATACAGAGTTGAAAAATCAAAGGTTTTGATAGAACTAATTTCAGAAAAAGGTCGTGATTTAAAATTATCCAGAAGTTCTTTAGAGTTTTTTTAGAATCCACATATGGTTAATACCACTACGCGAGTAAACAGTTTCACAGTATTTCTGAAGACCCTCTTTTACTGCGGACAGAATTTTCGTCAATCTAATGGGCAATTCTTTAGTCGAACATGCAGATGAGCCGGCAATGTACCGTTGTTTGTACGGAATTTTGTGAAGCTTAGTTATCCAATACAAACAAGGTAAGTCCTCCGATTTGTTGTTCAATGTTATGTTCATTGCAGCCATGAAGGACTTATGATTCGCCAACTAATCATGTCTACTACTATGATCTGTGAACAGAAATATTTATAAAAATAACATATCAATCCCTTTAGGTATTCGAGCTCTTGTGAAAGTTTCTTCTATTTTATTTGACCTGTAATTGGTTTTAATGGCGAATACGGTCTAACTTAAATTTTGTTCTTTTCATTAATCTTTCCAGTGTAAATTGAACACTTATTTCATTCAACAAAAACCATGAAATCAATTTCATCAGTAAATGTTGTAACATTTCATCTTATTAATATCGCTAGTTTCTCAAACTTCGATTTTGTTTGTGATAATTTTTCGTACCACACTATTCGGGTAAAATTAGGTGTTTGCGGTCTAGTAGAAAGATAGTTTATGACGCAAAGAGCATCTGTCGTTGACATTTCACCGGAAAATAGCTATAAACATATTACAAATGGTCTTTTAACCTCAGTATTTACATCGGCTATATCTAATCGGGTTGTCGCTTCGTCTTCTATTCTATTACAGCAATAATTTAGCGAATGAAGGAAAAACACGAGTTAATAGATTATTCAAATCGTGTAGATTGTATTGTTATGAATGCTTTGCTAAACAAAACCTTTATATTACATAAATGTAGAATATTAATTTTGTTTGTAACTTGCAAAGAGAGAATGTTTTCACTGTCTTACATACTGTTATTTATAAAACATACATAAGATTTAAAGTCTTAAATATGATGGGTGTATTCTCTCTTTGGGTACCCTTCCGGACCAGCGAAGACATCCACCGTTTTTTTTTTTTTTTTTTTGTGAGGTTTGTGTTGCTCACTCTTTAGTTTTCTATGTTTTGTGAAACTGTGTTATATGTTTTTCGGTCGTTGATCATTTTCCATGGCGTTGTCAATTTGTCTACGACTACTGAGTTTGAATATCCATTTGATATCTTCCACCTATTTTTAGACTTAACACAAAGGTCCATGACCTAAATCTTATTATGTTTTTTTTTTCGCTGTTGGTCAAATAGTTTCCTGTACATATCTACAGATGGGATTAGTCCCACTTGAATCAAAGTGAACTTGGCGCAGACTTGTTCACAGCTTTCCAAGTTAACTTAATAAATATAAAACAGACAGGCATGTTAACTTCAATGAATCATGCTGACTGTCTTCATTCAACTCATGAATTTGATTTTACCACGTGGTTGTATCTCATTTCGTTAGGTAGTACAATTTATTTGGAAAGGTAAGTTTTTCAGAATTGGACTGATTTTAGCAAAACGATGTTAAACCCGTTTGTAATATCTGCACGACCTATCTAGATTCGAATTTTACCATTCGAATTTTGAACAGTCCTACAAGTTTGAATTTGGTGAGAAGTTTTTCATAGCAGAAAATAAGATATGTTGGCTCTAATTGCGAACGGTACAGATGGGTGCGGTCCTAACCTTGACAAAAGTTAACTTGGAGCAGACTTGTTGACTGCTTTCTAAGTTAACTTGAGAATTTTAAGCAGACAAGCAAGTTAACTTCGTCGTTGGTGGACCAGACCTACGGTCTGCTTTTTAGGACTGCTGCAGACCTATCTACAGGTCTGCTCCAGACCAGACCTGTGGACAAGTCTGCTTTTGACCAGTCCTGAAGACAGGTCTGCCCCAGACCAGACCTGTGGACAGGTCTGCTCCTGACCAGACCTGTGGACAGGTCTGCTCCTGACCAGACATGTGGACAGGTCTGCTACTGACCAGACCTGTGGACAAGTCTGCTTTTGACCAGTCCTGAAGACAGGTCTGCCCCAGACCAGACCTGTGGACAGGTCTGCTCCTGACCAGACATGTGGACAGGTCTGCTCCTGACCAGACATGTGGACAGGTCTGCTTCTGACCAGACCTGTGGACAAGTTCTGCTACTGACCAGACCTGATGACAGGTCTGCTTATGACAGATTATCGTGTTTAAGAGTTTTCATACCAGACTTGAACTTTAATTAAAATATGTAAACAACATTCGCATTGTCTTTCCCCGGATAGCAAATTTCTTTACTCGCTAGACTATATAGCTACTAGATTATACATATCAACAAAATTCTTTTTGTTATTTGATATATTCTTATATACATAAAATAATGGCTATACAAACACATAGAGCTATCAAAAGGAAATGAAAGGTTTTTTATTAGAAGGCGGATAGAAAGGTTATCCAATGCATCGGAACGATATTCTTATATCATGGGATATCAACATCATTGTCGACGTTGCTTCGTTCCCCGTTTTTTACCTGTGTCTTCATAAATTTTACTTTATGCATTTATACATGCATGGATATTTCATTGTTATTCAACTTATTTGCATTGGATTTACCATTCTATTTTCCCGCAGAATATTCTAACGAAAATTGTACAGTGTCCGGATACGTACGGTGTGGTAAAAACTATCAACAATCTCGTCAAATTCGTCAGATTTGTCGAGAGATTTGTCTTTGCCGATTAATTGATATATGGGACGTCCCAAAATTATACTCAGTGTGCACTTGAATGAAATAGTTGCCACTTGAC
The DNA here is from genome assembly GCA_017311375.1 of Mytilus coruscus. Lineage (NCBI taxonomy): Eukaryota > Metazoa > Mollusca > Bivalvia > Mytilida > Mytilidae > Mytilus > Mytilus coruscus. The sequence continues at coordinate 28,539 of JAASAO010000444.1, read as the reverse complement.
GTTTAACTACAAACAAAATCAATCATCCGACATAATAGATTAACAGTATACTATTCCCAGAAGAGAACTTCGTATACTTTTTTATTAAAAAGTACAAATAACTTCAGACATGTCAGTGTTGGTACTTGGATGATGCGACCTAATAGTTTTGTTTTACACACCATCCTGAACTACTATCTCTAGTGACTGTTCAATATTATGAATACAGAGATGAAATGCTGACACTTTCAATTTATGAGGAAATTTTTTTTCATTAATGTTTTCCAATATTATTGCTTTAATACATTTGCGGTCCTACTAAAATGTGCACAGGAGCGCCAGGAGAAGACATAAAGGCGCCAGGTACAATCCATCACAACATTTAAAACAACTTATTTATAATGCAGCCTTATAGATTTACAAATTAAAGTGCACATATGGTCAGTTTTGGTTAAAGCGTTCAAATAATTTTGTTGTACAAGTCAGCATGAGGTATCAAAACTACTGAAATTTTGTTACGTATCAATATTTTGAATAAAAGGAGGACATGCTGGCACCCTAAATTTATGCGAACAAAAATTTGTTGTTATTGTATTGCAATATTGCTGTCCATTGTATTATACATTGAATCCTGACATAAAAAATATGGCTGATAAACTATGCAGGTATATAGATTTACAAATTAAAGCAACATATGGTCAGTTTTGGTCGATGCGGTCAAATAATTTTGTTGTACAAGTCAGCATGAGGTATCAAAACTACTGAAATTTTGTTACGTATCAATATTTTGAATAAAAGGAGGACATTCTGGCACCCTAAATTTATGCGAACAAAGTTTGTTGCTATTGTATAGCAATATTGCTGTCATTTGTATTATACATTTAATCCTGACATAAAAAATATGGCTGATTTACTATGCGGGTATATAGATTTACAAATTAAACTGCACATATGGTCAGTTTTGGTTGAAGCGGTCAAATAATTTTGTTGTACAAATCAGCATAAGGTATCAAAACTACTGAAATTTTGTTACGTATCTATATTTTTGATCAAAGGAGAACATGCTGACACCCAATATTTATGCGAACAAAAATTTGTTGTTATTGTATTGCAATATTGCTGTCCATTGTATTATACATTGAATCCTGATATAAAAATATGGCTGATTTACTTTGCGGGTATACATGGTATATAGATTTACAAATTAAAGTGCACATATGGTCAGTTTTGTCGATGCAGTCAATTAATTTTGTTGTACAAGTCAGCATGAGGTATCAAAACTACTGAAATTTTGTTACGTATCAATATTTTGAATAAAAGGAGGACATGCTGGCACCCTAAATTTATTGGAACAAAAATTTGTTGTATGTATTGCAATATTGCTGTCATTTGTATTATACATTTAATCCTGACATAAAAATATGGCTGATTTAATTACTATGCGGGTATATAGATTTACAAATAAAGTGCACATATGGTCAGTTTTGGTTGAAGCGGTCAAATAATTTTGTTGTATAAATCAGCATAAGCTATCAAAACTACTGAAATTTTGTGACGTATCAATATTTTGGATAAAGGAGAACATGCTGACACCCAATATTTATGCAAACAAAAATTTGTTGTTATTGTATTGCAATATTGCTGTCCATTGTATTATACATTGAATCCTGACATAAAAATATGGCTGATTTACTTTGCGGGTATACATGGTATATAGATTTACGAATTAAAGTGCACATATGGTCAGTTTTGTTGATGCGGTCAAATAATTTTGTTGTACAAGTCAGCATGAGGTATCAAAACTACTCATGCTACTGAAATTTTGTTACGTATCAATATTTTGAATGAAAGGAGGACATTCTGGCACCCTAAATTGATGCGAACAAAGTTTGTTGCCATTGTATAGCAATATTGCTGTCATTTGTATTATACATTTAATCCTGACATAAAAATATGGCTGATTTACAAATTAAAGTGCACATATGGTCAGTTTTGGTTGATCCGGTCAAATAATTTTGTTGTACAAGTCAGCATGAGGTATCAAAACTACTCATGCTACTGAAATTTTGTTACGTATCAATATTTTGAATAAAAGGAGGACATTCTGGCACCCTAAATTTATGCGAACAAGGTTTGTTGCTATTGTATAGCAATATTGCTGTCATTTGTATTATACATTGAATCCTGACATAAAAATATGGCTGATTTACTATGTGGGTATATAGATTTACAAATTAAAGTGCACATATGGTCAGTTTTGGTTGAAGCGGTCAAATAATTTTGTTGTACAAGTCAACATGAGGTATCAAAACTACTGAAATTTTGTTACATATCAATATTTTGGATAAAGGAGGACATGCTGACACCCAATATTTATGCGAACAAAATTTGTTGTTATTGTATTTCAATATTGCTGTCCATTGTATTATACATTGAATCCTGACATAAAAATATGGCTGATTTACTATGCGGGTATACATGGTATATAGATTTACAAATTAAAGTGCACATATGGTCAGTTTTGTCGATGCCGTCAAATAATTTTGTTGTGCAAGTCAGCATGAGGTATCAAAACTACTGAAATTTTGTTACGTATCAATATTTTGAATAAAAGGAGGAAATGCTGGCACCTAAATTTATTCGAAGAAAAATGTGTTGTTATAGTATTGCAATATTGCTGTCATTTGTATTATACATTTAATCCTGACATAAAAATATGGCTGATTTACTATGTGGGTATATAGATTTACAAATTAAAGTGCACATATGGTCAGTTTTGGTTGAAGCTGTCAAATAATTTTGTTGTACAAGTCAACATGAGGTATCAAAACTACTGAAATTTTGTTACGTATCAATATTTTGGATACAAGTAGAACATGCTGACACCCAATATTTATGCAAACAAAAATATGTTGTTATTGTATTGCAATATTGCTGTCCATTGTATTATACATTGAATCCTGACATAAAAATATGGCTGATTAACTTTGCGGGTATACATGGTATATAGATTTACAAATTAAAGTGCACATATGGTCAGTTTTTGTCGATGCGGTCAAATAATTTTGTTGTACAAGTCAGCATGAGGTATCAAAACTACTGAAATTTTGTCACGTATCAATATTTTGAATAAAAGGAGGACATGCTGGCACCTAAATTTATTCGAACAAAAATTTGTTGTTATTGTATTGCAATATTGCTGTCCATTGTATTATACATTGAATCCTGACATAAAAATATGGCTGATTTACTTTGCGGGTATACATGGTATATAGATTTACAAATTAAAGTGCACATATGGTCAGTTTTGTTGATGCGGTCAAATAATTTTGTTGTACAAGTCAGCATGAGGTATCAAAACTACTCATGCTACTGAAATTTTGTTACGTATCAATATTTTGAATAAAAGGAGGACATTCTGGCACCCTAAATTGATGCGAACAAAGTTTGTTGCCATTGTATAGCAATATTGCTGTCATTTGTATTATACATTTAATCCTGACATAAAAATATGGCTGATTTACAAATTAAAGTGCACGTATGGTTAGTTTTGGTTGATGCGGTCAAATAATTTTGTTGTACAAGTCAGCATGAGGTATCAAAACTACTCATGCTACTAAAATTTTGTTACGTATCAATATTTTGAATAAAAGGAGGACATTCTGGCACCCTAAATTTATGCGAACAAGGTTTGTTGCTATTGTATAGCAATATTGCTGTCATTTGTATTATACATTGAATCCTGACATAAAAAATATGGCTGATTTACTATGTGGGTATATAGATTTACAAATTAAAGTGCACATATGGTCAGTTTTGGTTGAAGCGGTCAAATAATTTTGTTGTACAAGTCAACATGAGGTATCAAAACTACTGAAATTTTGTTACGTATCAATATTTTGAATAAAAGGAGGACATTCTGGCACCCTAAATTTTTGCGAACAAAAATTTGTTGTTATTGTATTGCAATATTGCTGTCCATTTTATTATACATTGAATCCTGACATAAAAAATGTGGCTGATTTACTATGCGGGTATATAGATTTACAAATTAAAGTGCACATATGGTCAGTTTTGGTCGATGCGGTCAAATAATTTTGTTGTACAAGACAGCATGAGGTATCAAAACTACTGAAATTTTGTTACGTATCAATATTTTGAATAAAAGGAGGACATGCTGGTATCCTAAATTTATCCGAACAAAAATTTGTTGTTATTGTATTGCAATATTGCTGTCCATTGTATTATACATTGAATCCTGACATAAAAATGTGGCTTATTTACTATGCGGGTATATAGATTTACAAATTAAAGTGCACATATGGTCAGTTTTGGTTGAAGCGGTCAAATAATTTTGTTGTACGAGTCAGCATGAGGTATCAAAACTACTGAAATTTTGTTACGTATCAATATTTTGAATAAAAGGAGGATATGCTGGGACTCCTAATTTATGCAGGCAAATTTTTTTAGTGTTTTAATGATGCTTTCATTTTGTATAATAAATTCTATCCTGAAATTAAAATATTGCTGATTGTGGCTACATAGATCAAGGACGTATAACTAACAAGGACGTATAACTGACATCTAATATACGTCCTTTCATAGATATACATAATAAATTGCAAATATAATGGTTGAATATGATAGGTATTGGAATATATATTCAGTGCCCGTTATCATTTTAAGCAAGATCGTTTTTTAATTTATAGATTGGCAGATCACAGCTAAATTTGTGTAACAAGCAACGTTTTATGCGTACTTTATTTTCAAATATTTGTATTTAATCCTGTTTATATAACGGAAGTATTAATTTTACTTTATTTTCGATGTTTATACTACGAAACAAAGATATTAAATTTTTTTTTAAATCGATGTAGAGCGGTCCTGGTTACAAGTTAACTTAGTGTTGAGCAGACCAGTCAAAAGTTAACTTGGGAACAGGTCTGGTTTCGATCGGATTTGTCAAAGCAAAAGTTAACTTATGTTAACTTTGTGGCAGGACTGGTTTTGAAGTTAACTTATGTTAACTTTTGGGCAGGACTGGTTTCGAGTTAACTTCTGTTCACTTATGACAGGACTGGTTCGAAGTTAACTTATATCAATAGCGGACCTGTTTCCAAGTTAACTTTTGGCAGACATAAAACAGTCCTAGGACCAAGTCCGCTTTTCAAGTTAACTGGATTTTGGTCCTAGGACTGGTCAGAGCAGTCCTAAATCCGGTCACAGGTTAACTTTGACCAGTCCAAATGACTGGTTATCAAGTTAACTTGCTGTACAGGTTAGGACTGCACCCATCTGTACGGAGGTACAAAAATAATTGAATCACTAAACTATTGAATACAACCGATAAAAACAGTGTCCAGACGTACACAAGTACTATATCAAGGGAATCTTTTAGTTTTACCGATACAATAACGTTAAAATGGAAATTTTCAAAGAAAAATATATAAGAATGCAATCAACTGGGGATACAGAAAAAGTACCATGCCTCTTTTGTTAACAGATTAAACGAGTATATGTACTTCCCATAACACTCTATTAAACATAGTACTTTAATTCAAACAATATCAAATGAAATTTGGCGAAATTTCTCTTCAAAACTAAATATGCAGCTTATGTAATTTCGAACAAGCAACAATTATCTATGTTGTATTAACTGGAACTGGACTGTCTGTTTAAGAAAGAGAAACAGTGTCGTAGTAAGTGTTAAATGAAAAGAATTCAATTTAACAACATTAGTGAACTCTTTGTTATTCAAGTGGATTGTATAAATACAAATAACATATCTTACAGTTTTCATTTGAAATGATTGTCTTTATATTTTATTGTTCCTGTACACCATAGATTCGATACTATTTAGAATGTATACATAGCTAAATTTAAATATTCTAAATTACAACACAATGAGTGCAACATGTAGTGCAGGATCTGATACCCTTCCAGCGTACTTGAGATCAACCACAGTGTTTGGTGGGGCTCGTGTTGGTTAGTCTTTTGATTTTTATGTTTTGTTTTGTGTACTTTAGTTTTTTGTCTTTTTCGTTTTACCCATGGCTTTGTCCCTTTATTTTCGGCTTGTGATTTTGAATGATCCTTTGGTATCCTCCGTCTCTCTTTTAACATTTTAAACAGTTTCCAGTTGCAATGATTGTCTTTATATTTTATTCTTCCTGTACACCATTGATTCGATACTATTTGAACTTTTGTATGGCTATATGTATTATTCTAAATTACATCTTATTGATTTATTTTAAATCTTTAACCGTTACCTTGAGGATAATTTTGCTTTAAATTGTGAATTAAACATCTATGTCATTAATAAAAAAACATGATATCAACTTTAAAATGGATGTTATTACATTATAATTGTCTATCAGTTCCTCTTATTATAATCGCAAACTTCTCAAATGTTACTATAATTTTTTGTGTCGTAATATTTCCTATCACAATATTCGAGTGATATTGGATTTTTGCAGTTGGGTAGAAAGATAATGTATGACGTGATAAGCCTACGTCATTGACATATAAATTAGTTTGGTACTTTGGTCAGGGGAAAAATGTGTAATTGCTTTTCTTCGGTAGATTTTTGACTTATCCGCTCTGATGGTCACATATGTGGTGTTCCCATTAGAGAAAGAGCTGGTAGACTTTACCATATTTTTTTTTTTTTGGATGACAAATTAACTTTTTGTACACCAAACGTTGTCATATGCGAAGGTTTCTTTTTCATAGAATAATGATTGTCTCTAACCACTTGTGTTATCAATATGAAGTATTAGAAGAAATGACTGGATATCTCTTTATATTCAGATATTTAAACAAAAATTAAAGATTACAATGCACATGGCCGCTTCTGGTTAATTTTTAGGATACTTTTGCTATATCTGAACACAACTCGTCCTTTTTCATTTTTCGACATTAAAAAAGAGGAACGATAAAATTAATTAGAATTAAGTTTTTAGATGCATTTTCCATTGTCAGTTGTTGCAATGATAAAATACCTTATAATGGTCACTATTCAATAATACCAGATAGTAATTTCTCTGACGTTTTGCTACTGTTTGCAGGTGTGTATGTACTCGATCAAGTTTTCATTAAATTACTGTTTTAGTCCTGATGACAATCGATATACTGTAATATTACACATAAATTATTTAAGTGATGGAGGCTGATTTGCCATACTTGAGATGAACAACACAAACCCTGACAAAATAGTGAGTGACAAGCTATCTCAGGAAAAGATACGTCATCGTCGTCCGTTTCTATGTTTTTGGCGTTTGTTTTTGTTGCAGTTCAGTGTTTCTGTTGTTCCGTTGTTTCCCTCTATACATGTAGCTGGTGTTTTCACTCGGTTTTAGTTTGTAACCCGGAATTGGTTTTTGCTTAATCAACGACTATTGAACAGCGGAATATTACTGTTGTCTTTAATATACTTAAACAACGACATTGTGCTGATTTGAATCTCGTAAATCGATTTAATATACCTTGTATTAATGGATGCATGGCACTTGTAAAAACTGTATATTTTGCATACACTGATAACTTATAACACAATTCAAGGCATTAAATTTCAGACCCTAAAATAAGATAATAGAAGCAAATATTATGAATATCTTTGTTTCAGCAACATAAGTAGGTAAATTAACAAGCATTAGTTACTGCAATTTCTAAATAAGCATAGCAAATACTATACTTAATTGTTTTCATCGTGTTTTCAAATGAACAACAATTTACGGTCAGGCATTTGTGAAGTTCGTTTAAAAGAAATGTGTATTAGCAAATGACGTTCCTACACCAATAACAATAAAATAAAGCAGTGAAGTATCCAAAAAAAAATGTATTCCCACAAAGCTGTATCGCGCTTGTTTCACGTAATGAACTCAACAACTCTGACTTTAAACACACGCTCATGAAAATAACACTTTATTTAATTCCGGAGTACAAAGCCTTTTTCTTTGTTTTTTTTTTTTTTTTTTTAGTTCTTTTGTTATTTCCTAGATGAAGGTTTTAATTTCTCATTCGCAAAACCAATTTGTGATTAACATGCGTCTTCTGCTATGTTATATTTCCCAACATATTTGTAAAATAAAGTATATTCAGTTGTAAGTCATATACTTATAACATTATTCTACAAGTGCGGTGGTAAAAGTGATTTTAAAAGCCCATTTTGTTTGTATTTTCCTATTTATCTTTTCAGATTAATTATGATAGGTTTTCATACATTCATTTGATGAACCTATTTATGAGAACTACATGTCTACTGCTCTATCCTGTCGACAGAAATATTTATAAAAATAACATATCAATCCCTTTAGGTATTCGAGCTCTTGTGAAAGTATCTTTTGTTTTATTTGATCTGTAATTGGTTTTTGAATGGCGTATGCGGTCTCACTTAAATTTTGTGCTTTTCATTATTCTGTCCATTGTAAGTTGAACACTTATTGCATTAAAAAAAATTTTGAAATCAATTTCATCAATAAATGTTCTAAAATTTCGTATTATTAAAGCGCTAGTTTCTCAAATTTTCTTTTGATTTTTTGTGATATTTTTTTTTTTGTATCACGCTATTCGGATGATATTGGGTTTTCGCGGTCGAGTAGAAAGATAATATATGATGTTAAAGCATGCGTCATTGAAGTTTCACCAGAAAATAGCGATAAACATATTACAAATGGTCTTTTAACCTCGAGTATTTGCATTCGCTACATCTGATCTCAGTGCTGTCAAGTTGCCTTCTTTGCAATAAAATACAATTTGGATTATTAGAAAGGACTTTTTTTGTAAGTACTTGTACATATAATATGTTTATTTCTTTATAATGTTATAAATGCAGCAAACTTGTCCTTTTCGTGACTATCAAAAGCTATTAGAACTATAGAATATCTCTGTCCAATCAGTTTTTTTTTTTTTTTTTTTTTATCTCCACCTAAAAGTATAGTTCTATTGAGTTAGTGAATACATATCCTGAGATCCACATAAACTATAACAGCAATAATTTAGCGAATGAAGGAAAACATATAGCTTGCACAGTTATATTTCATAAATGTTGTAGAATATTATTCTTTGTTTGAAACTTGCAAAGGGGAAATGTTTGCAATTTCTGATATACGGTTATTTATAAAAACATACATTAATTTTAAAAGTTTTAAATATGATGGGTGTATTCTTTCTTTTGCGTACCCTTCCGGATCACCTAAGACATCCACTGATTTTTTGGTGAGGTTCGTGTTGCTCAATTTTTAGTTTTCTATGTTTGGTGAAACTGTGTTATTTTTTTTTTTTTTTGGTCGGTTATTGTTTCCTATGGCGTTGTCAGTTTTTTCTACTACTAATGAGTTTGAATGTCCATTTGGTATCTTCCGCCTATTTTTTGACTCAACACAAAGAATGCATGACTTAACTCTTATTATGTTTTTTTCGCTCTTGGTCAAAAAGTTTCCTGTACATATCTACAGATAGGATCAGTCCCATCTGCAAAAAAGTTAACTTGGAGCAGACTTGTCGACAGCTTTTCAAGTTAACTTAATAAATTTAAAACAGACAAACATGTTCACTTCATCAAATCATGCTGACTGTCCTCCTTGAACTTATCAATTTGATGTTAACCTCCATGGTTTTATCTCATTTCTATACGTAGTACAATGTATTAGGAAAGGTAAGATCTTTACAATTGAACTGATATTAGCATAACGATGTTAAACTCGTTTGTAATATCTGCACGACCTATCTTGTCCTTCGCATTTTATCTTCAACTTTTAAAAAGTCCTACAAGTTTAAATTTAAAATTGACGAGACGTTTTTCAAAGTAGAAAAAAAGATATGTTGGTTCTAATTGAGAACATTACGAACATGAACAAAAATGTATCACGAAAATATTAAGTATGGCTCCACCTAAGAATCATGCAGAGGGTGATACAGTGATAGTTGTTAAATTGGCTTTTTGGGGCTTCATATGTTCTATTTTGATAGAAAACTAAAAAAAAAAAATAACAGAAACACATGTGTTGTACATGTGGTTGCTATGGTTACAAATGGCACAATAACAACCCTTTGATTTCAGTCCCAAAACCTCAAACATTTCCATTTTTCATCACAGTTTTTTATAAACTACTAATCTGTTTCGATAAAACAAATACATATTATCATAGTTCCAAATTTGTTTTAAAAATTAAAGTTGATAAACAGAAGTTGCAACTATGGCAACTCTTGTTTCCATGGCAACAAATTGCAGCAGTTTTTCATTTTCTTAAAAGGAGTGAAAATAACGTGTTTCCAATTCTATGTTCTTCCAAGAACAGGGTCCTATGAATAACCTGTTTGTTTGTATTTATTCATTGGACCGTTGTCTATAACATATCAAAAATAATCGTTTGTAGCCTCTTTTAGATTTTTTTTTTTTTTTGTCTTATTTTTTTTTTTTTTTTTTCTACAGTAAGCTAAATTATTTTTATGTATTCATAGCACAATTCATTTGATTATGTCTTTTTAACTTTTATTATATCTAAACATTATAACAAACTAAAGAAAAGTAACTTATTTATCTTAAACCTCAAATCAAACTACCAGTTTCCATGGAAACAGAACACACCGATTTTGAAAAATACACATTTTTAAAAAATGTATGCTTTATAATGATAAAATATTTAATCACGCATTTTATTTCTGTATTTTTTCCATCAAGTATCATCAAATTATTCAAAATAAAGAAATTAAGTTGAAAAGTAAATTTGGTTGCCATGGAGACAAATGCCTAGATTTTCAAAATTTTCAATTTAAATCATCTAAACAATATTTGTTCAAGCTATCATTTTCTGAAAAAAAAATCATTGTTAGGAGCATAAATATTCAATATTGACTCTATACTTTCAAATAACCCTTTAAACATATTTGTCACCCGCTTTCTGGATGTTAACTCTGACAGTATCAGCTCTACAATAAATAAATGAAAGCATTTTGGATATGTTTGTAGTACCCTTCAAATTATTGAAATAAGTTCTTAAAATTTTAGGGGAATTCAATGTGACCTTTGGAAAGGGGGAATGTATGAACCCTATCAATTAAGTATGTAGTTAATTCTGTCAAGATAAAGCTCACTACTGTTTCTAAAAAGGAGAACAAATAGGTTCCTCTATAGGAGCAGAATACCTAACTGACTCAATGGTGAAACGCTAAATTTCAATGTTAATGTCATGGACTAAAAATGTTATACTACATTTATCTCATCAACTTAACATTTTTAAAGATCCATGACAATGAGGTCAAGGTCAGATAAATCCTGTCAGACAGACATGACACCTTACAATTATTCAGTACATGAATATAGTTATTATGTTTTTTTTTGCTTTTGGTAATTGGTTATGGTAATTGAAAACAGACCAAAACGCAAAACTTAACATTGACCAATGAATCATGAAAATGAGGTGAAGATCAGATCAAACCTACGCGACTGACACGTACCACTTACAATCATACCATACAGCACATACATTTGACCTACTGCTTATAGTATCTGAGAAAAGGACCTAATCAGCTTACTTAAACCTTGATCACTGATCCATGAAATGAGGTCAAGGTCATGTGAACCCTCTTTGACAGACATATAGGCATTACAAGGAACCCATATATACAAGAAGAATGTGTCCAAAGTAAACAGATTCCCCACTCGCACTATCATTTTCTATGTTCAATGGAATGTAAAATTAGAGGTCAAAACTCTAATTTGGCATTAAAATTAAAAAGATCATATCATAGGGAACATATGTACTAAGTTTCAAGTTGATTGGACTTCAACTTCATCATAAACTACTTGACCAATAACTTTAACCTGTAGTGGGCTACTGACGGACAGAGAGACAGATTAACGAACTAACGTACAGACCAAAAAACATAACGCCCTTAGGTGGGGCATAAAACATTATATTATTCATAATAAGTGAGAGATTAACATGACAAAAAAACTGAAATTTTTTAAATGTTTTTCAACACTAACCACCTGGTAGATATATATTTTATGGTTTTGCTGAACAATGAATATGAGGTCAAGGAATAGGAACACATGACAGAAGGAAACTTCTTAGCATAAGGTATCTGCATCCAGGTCTTCTCCCTTCTGAAATTAAAAGCTTTATACAAATAGTTCACACTGCTGCAGCCAGATAGTAATCCCTAAGTCTTGCATAGTGCGATTTTTTTTTCACAGGCAAGACAAAAACCAGTTAAAAGGATCATTTTCTTTATAATTCTATGAAAAATAATTTTATTTTAGATAATCAATCAAGTCATTGTCTTTGAAGATGCAGACACACACAAGCAAATTCAGTCCCTTCTATCCAAACCACTTTGATTGCTTTTCCTTGAAGGATTAGGGCAAAAACTTCATGGCCCAGTCCATTATAAATAATCAAAACTTCTCCAGGCTTTAATTCATCCAAAATGGTAGTATGTCCACGGTCTTGGTTAAGACATTTTATAACATGCTGCCGCCAAGACATTATATTTGACTCTGATAGCTCTATGTCTCTGTTACAACAATGTATGTAGCTCATTATGTAGTTCTTCTGGAAAATCTACAAACAGAAATACAAATATTTAAATACAAATGTATTAGAATAATACAATTAGTGCCAATTTATGGTACATGTATGATCATGTTAAAAATTGTAAGCATGAAAATCATAGAAATCAAATGTCATAAAAGATAAAATCAAGTCCAACTCAAGTTAATTCATACAAAGTTTTGTTCTTTTTCAACTACATTTATCATTTTCATGAAAATTGTATTTTCAAGAATTAATGTTGGCCAGAATGCCAACTGATTTTAAAAGATGATTAAGGAATGATCAATTTTTTTTTTTGCATTATGGAGAAATAAACTACTCATTGTTGCACTTGTAGTACACAATAAGTAACTTGAAGCGGGTTATGTACAAGTGTGTACAACAAAATTCAATTCAAATAAACCGAGAAAAAAAAATAACCCTCAATTCTATACTTTATTTGAAACATTGGTTTAATACAAAAATTGCCTGTTTACTCAACAAGCATGTGATGTCAAAAACTCAAAACAACTGTTTCATTTTTTTTTTTTTTAATTGAAGTACAAATCTTCCTACATTATATTTTTGCATCAAAATGAGTATTGCTCTGGGAGAGGAAAAATTGAAAAGTGAAAGTAGATAGTTATAAATAAATTTGATAAATATAGAAAAATAAAGTTTGCTAAAATGTGGGCTCTTTGAAGTGTTGTTGTCATATGTATGTGAAAGTACTCGATCCAGTTTTTATTTATTTACTGTTTCCCTCCTGAAGCCAAATCTATATACTGTAGTATTAAACATGCATAATATAAGTGATAAAGCCTGAAATGCCAGACTTCAGGTGTACAATACAAACTCTGACAAAATAGTGGGTGAAAAATTATCTCAGGAAAAGAAGCTTAAACCGATAATATTCTACGGATGTTCTAATCTCGTAAATCGATTAGATATGCCTTGTTTAAATGGATAAACGTGACTTTTGGGAAACGTATGTTTGAGATACATTGCTATCTTATAACATAAATCATGTCATTAACTTTAAGACCCTAAAATAAGATAATAGAAGCAAATGCTATGAATATCTCTGTTTCAGAAACATAAGTGGGTAACTTAACAAGCATTCGTTACTGCAATTACTAAATAATCATATCAAATACTATAATTCACTTTTGTTCATCTCTTTGTCCGATGGACCACAATTAACGTTAAGGCAAATGTGAAGTTCGTTTAAAACAAAGGTTTACTAGCAAATGACGTTCCTATATCAAAATCAATAATATAAAGCAGTAAAGTATCCAAAAAATGGAAATAACAATTTAGGAACTTTCTAAGTACAAAGCCTTTTTCTGGGTTTACCGTCATAAAACATGCTACACGCTCAAAACCCAAAATCTAAAAGACTGGAAGGGATAAATACCTGAATACTTGAAGAGTTATATTGTTAAATGAGAACTAATACAGATGTACGTTACATGGACTAACATTATTACGGACGATCTTTCAGTGCAAACAAATAATATATGTTAATACTCAATTATCCTTGGAGTTTGGTATTTTTGTTCTTTTACTTTTTAATAAGTGTAAATTCGTTATGATGAGTTTAAATAAAGATAATTAATTCGATGTGTATAGACATCACCGGTCAGTTGTAAAGCGACAGGTTTAGTATTCCGTTTTCTTATTTTTTCAGAAAAAAAAAAAAACCCAGGTACATGTTGATAGGGACAACGTAAACATTAATGACATGACATGGTTACGTACCTAAGCAGTTAACATAGTGCTTTGGCAGATTAAGAGGCATTTGTGATTGATAAATATGTCTCTAAATTCCTTCGTCATATTGCTGACTAGCGATATTTTTTGTCATAGTCCAATTCTTTTTATAAAGTCGTTCATTTCATATACTTTTATATAATTACAATGAAAGATACAACCTTTCTATTTCAGAACGGTGACACTCCCTTACACGTTGCTGCTAGATATGGATTAGATGATACAGCCCAACTGCTACTAAAAAGAACAGATGTAGATCCCAATAAAGAAAATAAGGTAAAGAATATAGTTCTAACCAGGATTGTTAACCTAGATACATCGGACTACACAACTGTCCAAATCAATGTTAACACAATGTTGCTAAAATGTGTACATATCTTTGCAATATACTTACATATTCGTTTTTTATCATATTGACACTCATATTGGAAAAGTGGATTTATTAACTTGTTATACATTGTGACTTGTATGGATAGTTGTCTATTTGGCACTCATAACACATCTTCATATTTATATTGAAAAGAACTATAGAAAGTTCATAAGTTAAACATCCGTTTCTTTGTTTTTTGTTTATTTCGTTTGTTTTTTCCCTAGATGAAGGTATAATATGTTCTCATTCGCGAAACCAATTTGTGACTAGCATGTTTCTACTGCTATGTTAGATACCAAAAATAAAGTATATTCAGTTGTAAGTCATATACATATAACGTTATCACTAAAACTTGAAATTTTCGGTGGTTAACGTGATTTTGAAAGTCTATTTCGTTTATATTTTCCTATTCATCTTTTCGGATTGATAATAATCGGCTTAAAACAAATGTTTACTAGCAAATGACGTTCCTTTATCAAAATCAATAATATAAAGCAGTAAAGTATCCAAAAATTGAAATAACAATTAAGGAACTTTCTAAGTACAAAGCCTTTTTCTGGGTTTACCGTTATCATACACGCTACAAGCACAAACGCCAAAATCTAAAAGACAGGAAGGGATAAATACCTGAATACGTGAAGAGTTATATTGTTAAATGAGAACTAATACAGATGTACGTTACATGGACTAACATTATTACGGACGATCTTTCAGTGCAAACAAATAATATATGTTAATACTCAATTATCCTTGGAGTTTGGTATTTTTGTTCTTTTACTTTTTAATAAGTGTAAATTCGTTATGATGAGTTTAAATAAAGATAATTAATTCGATGTGTATAGACATCACCGGTCAGTTGTAAAGCGACAGGTTTAGTATTCCGTTGTCTTATTTTTTCAGAAAAAAAAAACAAACCCAGGTACATGTTGATAGGGACAACGTAAACATTAATGACATGACATGGTTACGTACCTAAGCAGTTAACATAGTGCTTTGGCAGATTAAGAGGCATTTGTGATTGATAAATATGTCTCTAAATTCCTTCGTCATATTGCTGACTAGCGATATTTTTTGTCATAGTCCAATTCTTTTTATAAAGTCGTTCATTTCATATACTTTTATATAATTACAATGAAAGTTTCAACCTTTCTATTTCAGAACGGTGACACTCCCTTACACGTTGCTGCTAGATATGGATCACATGATACAGTCCAACTGCTACTAAAACGAACAGATGTAGATCCAAATAAAGAAAATAAGGTAAAGAATATAGTTCTAACCAGGACTGTTAACCTAGATACATCGGACTACACAACTGTCCAAATCAATGTAAACACAATGTTGCTAAAATGTGTACATATCTATGCAATATACTTAAATATTCGTTTTTTATCTTATTGACACTCATATTGGAAAAGTGGATTTATTAACTTGTTATACATTGTGCCTTGTATGGATAGCTGTCTATTTGGCACTCATAACACATCTTCATATTTATATTGAAAAGAACTATAGAAAGTTAATAAGTTAAACATCCGTTTCTTTGTTTTTTGTTTATTTCGTTTGTTATTTCCCTAGATGAAGCTATTATATTTTTTCATTCGCGAAACCAATTTGTGACTAGCATGTTTCTGCTGCTATGTTAGATACCAAAAATATATTTGTAAAAATAAAGTATATTCAGTTGTAAGTCATAAACATATAACGTCATCACTAAAACTTGAAATTTTTCGGTGGTTAACGTGATTTTTTTGAAAGTCTTTTTTGTTTATATTTTCCTATTCATCATTTGGGATTGATAATAATCGGTTTAAAACAAAGGTTAACTAGCAAATGACGTTTCTTTATCAATATCAATAATATAAAGCAGTAAAGTATCCAACAAAATTGAAATAACAATTGAGGAACTTTCTAAGTACAAAGCCTTTTTCTGGGTTTACGGTTATACACGCTACAAGCTCAAAACCCAAAATCTAAAAGACAGGAAGGGATAAATACCTGGATACGTGAAGAGTTATATTGTTAAATTAGAACTAATACAGATGTACGTTACATGAATTAACATTATTACGGACGATCTTTCAGTGCAAACAACATGAACAAATAAAATATCTTAATACTCAATTTTCCTTGGAATTTGGTATTTTGTTATTTTACTTTTAATAAGTGTAAATTTGTCATGATGAGTATAAATACAGATAATTAATTCGATGTGTATAGACATCACCTGTCAGTTGTAAAGCGACAGGTTTAGTATTCAATTTTCTTATTTTTCAAAAAAAAAAAAAACCAAACCCAGATACATGTTGATAGGTACAACGTAAACATTAATGACATGACATGGTTACGTACCTAAGCAGTTAACATAGTGCCATTGGCAGATTAAGAGGCATTTGTGATTGATAAATATGTCTCTAAATTCCTATCTCATATTGCTGACTAGCGATATTTTTTGTCATAGTCCAATTCTTTTTATAAAGTCGTTCATTTCATATACTTTTATATAATTACAATGAAAGATACAACCTTTCTATTTCAGAACGGTGACACTCCCTTACACGTTGCTGCTAGATATGGATTAGATGATACAGCCCAACTGCTACTAAAAAGAACAGATGTAGATCCCAATAAAGAAAATAAGGTAAAGAATATAGTTCTAACCAGGATTGTTAACCTAGATACATCGGACTACACAACTGTCCAAATCAATGTTAACACAATGTTGCTAAAATGTGTACATATCTTTGCAATATACTTACATATTCGTTTTTTTATCATATTGACACTCATATTGGAAAAGTGGATTTATTAACTTGTTATACATTGTGACTTGTATGGATAGTTGTCTATTTGGCACTCATAACACATCTTCATATTTATATTGAAAAGAACTATAGAAAGTTCATAAGTTAAACATCCGTTTCTTTGTTTTTGTTTATTTCGTTTGTTTTTCCCTAGATGAAGGTATAATATGTTCTCATTCATGAAACCAATTTGTGACTAGCATGTTTCTACTGCTATGTTAGATACCAAAAATAAAGTATATTCAGTTGTAAGTCATATACATATAACGTTATCACTAAAACTTGAAATTTTCGGTGGTTAACGTGATTTTGAAAGTCTATTTCGTTTATATTTTCCTATTCATCTTTTCGGATTGATAATAATCGGTTTAAAACAAATGTTTACTAGCAAATGACGTTCCTTTATCAATATCAATAATATAAAGCAGTAAAGTATCCAAAAAATTGAAATAACAATTAAGGAACTTTCTAAGTACAAAGCCTTTTTCTGGGTTTACCGTTATCATACACGCTACAAGCACAAACGCCAAAATCTAAAAGACAGGAAGGGATAAATACCTGAATACGTGAAGAGTTATATTGTTAAATGAGAACTAATACAGATGTACGTTACATGGACTAACATTATTACGGACGATCTTTCAGTGCAAACAAATAATATATGTTAATACTCAATTTTCCTTGGAGTTTGGTATTTTTGTTATTTTACTTTTTAATAAGTGTAAATTCGTTATGATGAGTTTAAATAAAGATAATTAATTCGATGTGTATAGACATCACCGGTCAGTTGTAAAGCGACAGGTTTAGTATTCCATTTCCTTATTTTTTGGAAAAAAAAGAAGCCAGATACATGTTGATTGGGACAACGTAAACATTAATGACATGACATGGTTACGTACCTAAGCAATTAACATAGTGCCATTATCATTAACGTTAGTGCAAATGCTAAAATCTTTCAAAACAAACTTTTACTAGTTAATGACGTTCCTACACGAATGACAATAAAATAAAGCAGAACAATAACCAAATAATTGAAAAAAGTTATCCCCACAAAGCGGTAGCATGAATGTGTGAAACCATATTGACTACAAAATGACGTTCTGACGCAATAGACTCAAAAACGCTGACATTAACACACGCTTATGAAACTAGCACGTTAGGAACCTGCTGAGTACAAAGCTCTTTTCTGGATTTACCTTCATCATAAACGTTCAAACCCCAAAATCTAAAAGACAGGAAGGAGGGATACATACCTGGATAAGTGAGGAGTTAAATTGTTTAATGAGAACTAATACAGATGTACGTCACATGAACTCACATTGTTACAGACGATCTTTTAGTGTAAATAAATAAAATATGTTAATACTCAATTAATAAGTGTAAAGTGGTAATGCTGAGTATAAATAAAGATAATTAATCCGATGTGTATAAACATCACTGGTCAGTTGTAAAGCTACAGGTTTTGGTATCAAATTTTCTTATTAAAAAAAAAAAAAACACACAGAAACATGTTGATAGGGACAACGTAGACATGGTCACTTACGCAAGCAGTTAACATAGTGGCAATGGTAGATTAAGAGGCATTTGTGATTGATAAATATGTCGCTAAATATCTACCTTACAATGTTGGATAGCGATATTTTCTGTCATAGTCCAATTCTTTTTATAAAGTCGTTCATTTCACATACATTTATATAATTACTATGAAAGTTGCTACCTTTCTATTTCAGGACGGTGACACTCCTTTACACTTTGCGGCCCGAAAAGGATCACATAATATAGTCCGACTGTTACTAGAAAGAACAGATATCGATCCAAATAAAGGAGATGAGGTAATGAATATAGCTCTAACCAGGATTGTTAACCTTTGATACATAGGACTGGACAATGTTGATAAAATTTGTAAATATCTTTGCTATTTACTTGGATATTCGTCCCTTATGTTATTGACACTCATATTGGAAAGATGATTTGAAGAGAACTATAGAAAGTTAACAAGTTAAACATCTGTTTCTTTGTTTCTTTTTCTGGTTCTTTGTTATTTCAATAGATGAAGGTTATTTATTTCTCATTCGCGAAACCAATTTGTGATTAACATGCATCTTCTGCTATGTTAGATTTCTCAACAAATTTGTAAAATAAAGTATATACAGTTGTAAGTCATATACATATAACATTATTCTACAAGTGCGGTGGTAAAAGTGATTTTAAAAGCCCATTGTGTTTGTATTTTCCTATTTATCTTTTCAGATTAACTATGATAGGTTTTCATACATTCATTTGATGAACCTATTTATGAGAACTACATGCCCACTGCTCTATCCTGTGGACAGAAATATTTATAAAATAACATATCAATCCCTTTAGGTATTCGAGCTCTTGTGAAAGTTTCTTCTATTTGACCTGTAATTGGTTTTGAATGGCGAATACGGGCTCACTTAAATTTTGTGCTTTTCATTAATCTTTCCAGTGTAAATTGAACACTTATTTCATTCAACAAAACCATGAAATCAATTTCATCAGTAAATGTTGTAACATTGCATTTTATTAATATCGCTAGTTTCTCAAATAATCCTTTGATTTTTGTGATAATTTTTCGTACCACACTATTCGGGTAATATTAGGTGTTCTCGGTCTAGTAGAAAGATAGTTTATGACGCAAAGAGCATCTGTCGTTGACATTTCACCGGAAAATAGCTATAAACATATTACAAATGGTCTTTTAACCTCGAGTATTTACATCGGCTATATCTAATCGGGTTGTCGCTTCGTCTTCTATTCTATTACAGCAATAATTTAGCGAATGAAGGAAAACACGAGTTAATAGATTATTCAAATCGTGTAGATTGTATTGTTATGAATGCTTTGCTAAACAAAACCTTTATATTACATAACTGTTGTAGAATATTAATTTTGTTTGTAACTTGCAAGGAGAGAATTTATTCACTGTCTGACATACTGTTATTTATAAAACATACATAAGATTTTAAAGTCTTCAATATGATGGGTGTATTCTCTCTTTGGGTATCCTTCCGGACCAGCGAAGACATCCACCGTTTTTTGGTGAGGTTTGTGTTGCTCACTCTTTAGTTTTCTATGTTTTGTGAAACTGTGTTATATGTTTTTGGTCGTTTATAATTTTCCATGGCGTTGTCAATTTGTCTACGACTACTGAGTTTGAATATCCATTTGATATCTTCCACCTATTTTTAGACTTAACACAAAAGGTCCATGACCTAAATCTTATTATGTTCTTTTTTTTTTTTTTTTTTTTCGCTGTTGGTCAAATAGTTTCCTGTACATATCTACAGATGGGATTAGTTCCACTTGTATCAAAGTGAACTTGGCGCAGACTTGTTCACAGCTTTCAAGTTAACTTAATAAATATAAAACAGACAGGCATGTAAACTTCATCGAATCATGCTGACTGTCTTCATTCAACTTATGAATTTGATTTTACCACGTGGTTGTATCTCATTTTGTTAGGTAGTACAATGTATTTGGAAAGGTAAGTTTTCAGAATTGGACTGATTTTACCAAACCGATGTTAAACCCGTTTTTAATATCTGCACGACCTATCTAGATTCGAATTTTACAATTCGACTTTTGAACAGTCCTACAAGTTTGAATTTGGTGAGACGTTTTCATAGCAGAAAATAAGATATGTTGGCTCTAATTGCGAACGGTACGAAGATACAAAAATAATTGAATCACTAAACTATTGAATACAACCGATAAAAACAGTGTCCAGACGTACACAAGTACTATATCAAGGGAATCTTTTATTTTTCCGATACAATAACGCTAAAATGGAAACGTTCAAAGAAAAATATATAAGAATGCAATCAACTGGGGACACAGAAAAGTACCAGGCCTCTTTTGTCAACAGATTAAACGAATATATGTACTTCCTGTAACACCCAATTCAACATAGTACTTTAATTCAAACAATATCAAATGAGATTTGGCAAAATTTCTCTTCAAAACTAAATATGCAGCTTATGTAATTTCGAACAAGCAACAATTATCTATGTTGTATTAACTGAAACTGGACAAACTTATACATTTATGTATTTTTAATAGTTTTTTTTATGTGTCTGTTTAAAAAGTGAAAAAGTGTCGTAGTGAGTGTTAAATAAAAAGAATTCAATTTAACAACATTAGTGAACTCTTTGTAATTCAGGTGGATTTTATAAATACAAATAACATATCTTACAGTTTTCATTTGAAATGATTGTCTTTATATTTTATTGTTCCTGTACACCATAGATTCGATACTATTTAGAATTTATACATAGCTAAATTTATATATTCTAAATTACAACACGATGAGTGCAACAAGAAGTGCAGGATCTGTTACCCTTCCAGCGTACTTGCGATCAACCACAGTGTTTGGTGTAGCTCGTGTTGGTTAGTCTTTTGTTTTCTATGTTTTGTTTTGTGTACTTTAGTTTTTTGTCTTTTCGTTTTACCCATGGCTTTGTCCCTTTATTTTCGACTTGTGATTTTGAATGATCCTTTGATATCCTCCGTCTCTCTTTTAACATTGTAAACAGTTTCCTGTTGCAATGATTGTCTTTATATTTTATTCTTCCTGTACACCATTGATTCGATACTATTTGAACTTTTGTAGGGCTATATGTATTATTCTAAATTACATGTAATTGATCTATTTTAAATCGTTAACCGTTACCTTGAGGATAATTTTGCATTAAATTATGAATTAAACATCTATGTCATTAATAAAAAACATGATACCAACTTTAAAATGAATGTTAGTACATTATAATTTTCTATCAGTTCCTCTTATTATAATCGCAAACTTCTCAAATGTAACTATAATTATTTGTGTCGTAATATTTCCTATCACAATATTCGAGTGATATTGGATTTTGCAGTTGGGTAGAAAGATAATGTATGACGTGATAAGCCTACGTCATTGACGTATAAATTAGTTTGGTTCTTTGGTCAGGGAAAATGTGTAATTGCTTTTCTTCGGTAGATTTTTACCGTTCTGATGGTCACATATGTGGTGTTCTCATTAGAGAAAGAGCTGGTATACTTTACCATATTTTTTTGGATGACAATTTAACTTTTGTACACCAAACGTTGTCATATGCGAAGGTTTCTTTTTCGTAGATTAATGATTGTCTCTAACCACTTGTGCTATCAATATAAAGTATTAGAAGAAATGACTGGATATCTTTTATATTCAGATATTTAAACAAAATTAAAGATTAAAATGCACATGGCCGCTTCTGGTTAATTTTAAGATACTTTTGCTATATCTGAACACAACTCGTCCTTTTCATTTTCGACATTAAAAAGAGGAACGATCAGATTAATTAGAATTAAGTTTTTAGATGCATTTTCCATTGTCAGTTGTTGCAACAAATACCTTATAATGGGCACCATTCAATAATACCAGAAAGTAATTTCTCTGACGTTTTGCTACTGTTTGCAGTTGTGTATGTACTCGATCAATTTTTTTAAATTACTGATTTAGTCTTGATGACAATCGATATACTGTAATATTACACATGCATTATATAAGTGATGGAGGCTGATTTGCCATAATTGAGATGAACAACACAAACCCTGACAAAATAGTGAGTGACAAGTTATCTCAGGAAAAGATACGTCATCGTCGTCCGTTTCTATGTTTTTGGCGTTTGTTTTGTTGCAGTTCAGTGTTTCTGTTGTTCCGTTGTTTCCTCTTATACATGTAGCTGGTGTTTTCACTCGGTTTTAGTTTGTAACCCGGAATTGGTTTTCGCTTAATCGATTTATGACTATTAAACAGCGGAATATTACTGTTGTCTTTAATATACTTAAACAACAGTATTGTGCTGAATTGAATCTCGTAAATCGATGTAATATACCTTGTATTAATGGATGCATGGCACTTGTAAAACTGTATATTTTGCATACACTGATAACTTATAACATAATTCAAGGCATTAAATTTCAGACCCTAAAATAAGATAATAGAAGCAAATTTTATGAATATCTTTGTTTCAGAAACATAAGTGGGTAAATTAACAAGCATTAGTTACTGCAATTTCTAAATAATCATAGCAAATACTATACTTAATTGTTTTCATCGTGTTTTCAAATGAACTACAATTTACGGTCAGGCATTTGTGAAGTTCGTTTAAAAGAAATGTTTATTAGCAAATGACGTTCCTACACCAATGAGAATAATATAAAGCAGTGAAGTATCCAAAAAATAAACAAATTTATTCCCACAAAGCTGTATCGCGCTTGTTTCACTCAATGTACTCAACAACTCTAACTTTAAACACACGCTAATGAAAATAATACTTTATTAAATTCCGAGTACAAAGCCTTTTCGGGGTTTACCGTCATCATACACGCTACACGTTCAAACCCCAAAATCTAAAAGACAGGAAGGAATAAATACCTAGATATGTGAGGAGTTATATTGTTTAATGAGTAAAATTGAGAATGGAAATGGGAATATGTCAAAGAGACAAAACCCGACCAAAGAGCAGACAACAGCCGAAGGCCACCAATGGGTCTCTAACGCAGCGAGAAAATTTCGCACCCGGAGGTGGTCCTCAGCTGGCCCCTGAGTAAAAATGTGTACTAGTTCAGTGAAAATGGACGTCACACTAAACTCAAAAACATATAAATGACCTAAAATAAAAAAAATAAAAAAAACATACAAGACTAAAAAAGGCCAGAGGCTCCTGACTTGGGACAGGCGCAAAAATGCGGCGAGGTTAAACATGTTTTGTGAGATCTCAACCTCCCCTATACCTCTAGCCAATGTAGAATAAAGACTCACATAGCAATACGCAAAGTAAAACTCAGTTTAAAAGAAGTCCGAGTCCGATGTCAGAATAGGTAACAAAAGAAACTAAGCAAAATGACAATGATACATACATTAACAAAGGACTGCTAGCAATTACTGACATGCCAGCTCCAGACCTCAATTAAACTGATTGAAAGATTATGTCTTCATCATATCAAAATCAAGTACAATCCCTCCTGTTAGGGTTTAGTATCATACAATCATAAAATATATGAGAAGAACATAACCCGTATCATGCCAAAAACTGGTTTTAGAATAATAGTGTTTATTTTCGATGCAAAGACCCTATGAGTGAATCAATATTAATACCAAAATATGCAATCCTTAATGACCTGACAACAGTATCGTAACTATATCCTTTCCGAATAAGCTTTTGAGGTGAATGCCGACATTTGTGTGCTTTGTAAACTACTACAGATGTACGTTACATGGACTAACATTATTACGGACGATTTTTCAGTGCAAACAAATAGAATATGTTGATACTCAATTGATAATTGTAAAGTGGTAATTCTGAGTATAAATACAGATAATTAATCCGATGTGTATAAACATCACTGGTCAGTTGTAAAGCTACAAGTTTGGTATCCAATTTATCTTATTTTTAGAAAAAAAAAACACCCCAGAAATATGTTGATAGGGACAACGTAGACATGGTTACTTACGTAAGCAGTTAACATAGTGCCAATGGTAGATTAAGAGGCATTTGTAATTGATTAATATGTCGCTAAATATCTACCTTACATTGTTGGCTAGCGATATTTTCTGTCATAGTTCAATTCTTTTATAAAGTCGTTCATTTCATATACTTTTATATAATTACTATGAAAGTTGCTACCTTTCTATTTCAGGACGGTGACACTCCCTTACACTGTGCGGCCCGAAAAGAATTACATAATATAGTCCAACTGCTTCTAGAAAGAACAGATGTAGATCCAAATAAAGGAAACAAGGTAAAGAATATAGCTCTAACCAGGATTGTTAACCTTTGATACATAGGATTGGTCAATGTTGATAAAATTTGTACATATCTTTGCTATTTACTTGGATATTCGTTCCTTATGTTATTGACACTCATATTGGAAAGAGGATTTGCACAGAACTATAGAAAGTTAATAAGTTAAACATCTGTTTCTTTGTTGTTTGTGTTTTTTTTTTTTTTTTTTTTTAGTTCGTTTGTTATTTCCCTCGATGAAGGTTTTAATTTCTCATTCGTGAAACCAATTTGTGATTAACATGCGTCTTCTGCTATGTTAGATTTCCCAACATATTTGTAAAATAAAGTATATTCAGTTGTAAGTCATATACATATAACATTTTTCTACAAGTGCGGTGGTAAAAGGATTTTAAAAGCCCATTTTGTTTGTAATTTCCTATTTATCTTTTCAGATTAATTATGATAGGTTTTCATACATTCATTTGATGAACCTATTTATGAGAACTACATGTCTACTGCTCTATCCTGTGGACAGAAATATTTATAAAATAACATTTCAATCCCTTTAGGTATTCGAGCTCTTGTGAAAGTATCTTTTGTTTTATTTGATCTGTAATTGGTTTTGAATGGCGTATGCGGTCTCACTTACATTTTTGCTCTTCATTATTCTGTCCATTGTAAATTGAACACTTATTGCATTTAAAAAAAAACATGAACTCAATTTCATCAATAAATGTTCTACTATTTCGTATTATTAAAGAGCTAGTTTCTCAAATTTTCTTTTGATTTTTGTGATAGTTTTTGTATCACGCTATTAGGATGATATTGGGTTTTCGCGGTCAAGTAAAAGATAATTTATGATGTTAAAAGCATGCGTCATTGAAGTTTCACCAGAAAATAGCGATAAACATATTACAAATGGTCTGTTAACCTCGAGCATTTGCATTCGCTACATCTGATCTCAGTGCTGTCAAGTTGCCTTCTTTGCAATAAAATACAATTTGGATTATTAGAAAGGACTTTTTTAAAAAGTACTTGTACATATAAAATGTTTATTTCTTTTAATGTTATAAATGCAGCAAACTTGTCCTTTTCGTGACTATCAAAAGTTATTAGAACTGTAGAATATCTCTGTCGAATCAGTTTTTTTTCCAGCTAAAGGTATACCCCATCATTTTGTTACCCTTTGATTCTATATTAGTTCTTTTGAGTTAGTGAATACATATCCTGAGATCCACATAAACTATAACAGCAATAATTTAGCGAATGAAGGAAAACATTAATGATAAGATTATTCAAATCATATAGCTTGCAAAGTAGTAAAACAAATACATATTATCATAGTTCCACATTTGCTTTAAAATTAAAGTTGATAAACAGAAGTTGCAACTATGGCAACTCTTGTTTCCATGGCAACAAATTGTAGAAGTTTTCATTTTCTTAAAAGGAGTGAAAATAACGTGTTTCCAATTCTATGTTCTTCCAAGAACAGGGTCCTATGAATAACCTGTTTGTTTGCATTTGTTCATTGCACCTTTGTCTATAACATATAAAAATAATCGTTTGTAGCCTCTTTTAGATTTTTAGGAAAAAAGTTTTCTTTTGTCTAATTTTTTTTTTTTTTTTTTACAGTAAGCTAAATTATTTTTATGTATTCATAGCACAATTCATTTGATTATGTCTTTTAACTTTTATTATATCTAAACATTATAACAAACTAAACAGTAACTTATTTATCTTAAACCTCAAATCAAACTACCAGTTTCCATGGAAACAGAACACACCGATTTTGAGAAATACACATTTTTAAGAAATGTATGCTTTATAATGATAAAATATTTAATCACGCGTTTTATTTCTGTATTTTTCCATCAAGTATCATCAAATTATTCAAAATAAAGAAATTAAGTTGAAAAGTAAATTTGGTTGCCATGGAGACAAATGCCTAGATTTTCAAAATTTTCAATTTAAATCACCTAAACAATATTTGTTCAAGCTATCATTTTCTGAAAAAAAAATCATTGTAAGGATATACATTTTCAATATTGACTCTAAACTTTCAAATAACCCTTTAAACATATTTGTCACCCCTTTTCTGGATGTTAACTCTGACAGTATCAGCTCTACAATAAATAAATAAAAGCATTTTGGATATGTTTGTAGTGCAGGATAATACCCTTCAAATTATTGCAATTTGTTCTTATTCTTTAAAATTTTAGGGAATTCAATGTGACCTTTGGAAAGGGGAATGTATGAACCCTATCAATTTAGTATGTAGTTAATTCTGTCAAGATAAAGCTCACTACTGTTTCTAAAAGGAAAACAAATAGGTTCCTCTATAGGAGCAGAATACCTAACTGACTCAATGGTGAAACGCTAAATGTTCAATGTTAAAGTCATGGACTGAAAATGTTATACTACATGTATCTCATCAACTTAACATTTTAAAGATCCATGACAATGAGGTCAAGGTCAGATAAATCCTGTCAGACAGACATGTACACCTTACAATTATTCAGTACATGAAAATAGTTTTTTTTGCTTTTGGTAATTGCTTATGGTACACAATGTAATTGAAAACAGACCAAAACGCAAAACGTAACATTGACCAATGAATCATGAAAATGAGGCCAAGATCAGATCAAACCTACAAGACTGACACGTACCCTTAAAATCATACCATACAACACATACAGTTGACCAAATGCTTATAGTATCTGAGAAAAGGACCTAATCACCTAACTTAAACTTGATCACTTATCGATGAATTGAAGTCAAGGTCATGTGAACCCTCTTTGACAGACATGTAGGCATTACAAGGAACCCATATATACAACAAGAATGTGTCCAAAGTACACAGATGCTCCACTGCACTATCATTTTCTATGTTCAATGGACTGTGAAATTCGAGGACAAAACACTAATTGGGCATTAAAAATTAGAAAGATCATATCATAGGGAACACGTGTACTAAGTTTCAAGTTGATTGGACTTCAACTTCATCATAAACTACCTTGACCAATAACTTATACCAAGAAACAAAGACATTAAAACATATTTTTAAAAAATCGATGTAGAGCGGTCCTGGTTACAAGTTAACTTAGTGTTGAGCAGACCAGCCAAACGTTAACTTGAGATCAGGTCTGGTTCGATCGGAGTTGTCAAAATCAAAGTTAACTTATGTTAACTTATGGCAGGACTGGTTTCGAAGTTAACTTATATCAGTAGCGGACCTGTTTCCAAGTTAACATTTTCGGCAGACATAAAACAGTCCTAGGACCAAGTCTGCTTTTCAAGTTAAC